>JAOVVA010000016.1:2963827-2992644 GCA_028565275.1 Leiocassis micropogon
ACACGTGGTCACAGTGTTATAGTAAACAGTACACGCGTGCACGGATGTTGATTATACCAGTAAGAGACGCGTACTAGGACCCAGCAGCCTCCGCCATGTATCTTTCCTCTACCTCCGCTTTTTTTCTTTGCTCCGCCCTGTCTATGAGGTGCCGAACTCTGCTAGCATCAGTGCGCGAGACCGAGTGTATTCACTCCACTCCGCGCTCAACTAAAGTTTTTTTTTTAATAATCAAATGTCTCCGCGTCGCGCCACACAACGAATCGATTATGAAATTCGTTGCCAACGATTTTATTAATCGATTTTTATCGATTTTATCGATTAGTTGTTGCAGCCCTAATCCCAGCCTTCTGTAATTTGGTGTCAAGTTATCCATCGATTTTCAAGGATCAGGCGGTCCACTTCTTTTGCACCATTCAAATGTTTTATTGCAGCTAAGAGTCCTCTATAAATGTTGATCATTTTTACTTCTTGAAAATAATTGATAAGTCCCAGTTTGACACAAACACCTATCTTAGATTGTCTCGTTTAGTTTACTTATAATATAAATATTTCTTTTAGATGTAAGGACCAAGACAGCTGATACCACACACAATGGTATGGACACCGAGGTCTCACTTGACGATTTAAGCCCACCAGGAACCCACAAAGCCGAAACATCAGGAAATCCTCGCGCTCGTCACGTGTGTAACACGTGTGGCCGCAAGTTCACCCGCACATCCGATGTCCGTCGGCACCAGTTGACTCACACGGGTGAGCGTCCGTTCCGTTGTGCTCACTGTGAGAAGACGTTCCAGCATTCGTGGGACCTGACTAAGCACTGCCGCAAGTTTCACGGCCAAGCCACGTTCTCTTGCAGCCTCTGTCCGAGCCAGTTCATCAATTATCGGGCCCTGACTGCTCACCACAAGGAGTGCCATACCTGTGAGCTTCCCCACTACTGCTCCATCTGCGGCCAGGCCAGTCCCAACGCGGCCGCTCTTGTGCAGCATCGGAAAACGCACAGCGCCACTCAGCAGTATCTCTGCGAACAGTGCGGTGAAGGTTTTGACACTTTATTGCAGCGCTCAGTCCATAGACAGAGCCACCGAATGCTCAGGAAGTTTAAATGCCCGCAGTGTGACAATACGTACTCGCGGCAGGCCGACGTCAAGCGTCATCTCCTGAGTCATACGGGTGAGCGACCGCATCAGTGCAACCTGTGTGGAAAGAGCTTCACGCTCCGAACCGGCCTCCAGAAACACCAGCTCACTCACACAAGTGAAAGGCCTTTCCCCTGCCCTCACTGTCCCAAGGCGTTCAACCTGCTCTCTATCATGCGTCGACACGAACGCATGCACACAGGAGAGCGCCCGTTCCTGTGCTCGCAATGTGGCAAGCGCTTCCTGTCGCTTGGAGAGCTCCTCAAGCATGACAAGTCGCACACGGACACCAGGCCGCACTTGTGCAGCCAGTGCCAGAAGAGCTTCAAGTCCAAGCGGTCCTTGCGGGAGCACATCCTCAGCCACAGTGGAACGCGCCCGTATCCCTGCAACTACTGCAACAAGAAGTTCTCGAAGCCTTCCACCTTGAACCGGCACCATTTGATGCACACAGGCGAGCGACCCTTCGCATGCTCGTACTGCGAGAAAACCTTCCTGACATCAACAGAGTTGGCTTTGCACAAGCGCGGACATACCGGAGAGCGGCCCTACGTCTGCCCAGATTGCCCCTGGAAGTTTCGGAGCTCCTCAGAGTTGGCGCGTCACAGGCGCACGCACAGCCAGCAGAGGGCATACCCTTGCAGCTACTGTCACAAAATATACACTAGCACATCTAAACTGAAAAACCATATGCGAATGCACACAGTGGAGGACAACACAAAGTGCCCTGAAGACATCAGCCATACAGTGGAAGTCCGAGAGTCCACGCTGACGGAGGGTGAAGTGGCAGATACACTCTCGTGACAGACCTGGATGAAATGTAATAATGTGGACATAATTATATGATTATGGAACCTTGAGTAGACTCCAAGACCTTGTTTCTGCAGTGATGTGTACAGCGTTCGCTATTTAATGCAGATTAAACTGAATATCTTATACAAAGTCTAATCTGGCTTTTCTAAAGTAAGGCTGTCCACATGTTCGGTCTATTCAAGCTCTTAACACTCCTAATTGTTTTTCTTTGGCGCTTTAGTAACTAACCTATGAGGTGTGTAAGAATGTACAATTGGAAAAAAAACAACAACAATGTTTTCATGTGTGGTTTGCTACATTCAGAAATACAGAATATGTGAGGGTTTATTTTTTTATTTCTTTTCATAAGTTCTTTTGCTTGGACTGTACAGTTCTGAATAAAGGTAATTATGGGTATTTAAGGAGTGCAATGCTGGTTTATAATTGAACACTTTTCTCCTTCATTATAGCAACGTGCACTGATAAGGGATCACTCACACAGGGATCAGGTAGCTGGTGTAATTAGTGATTGACTTTAAAGGAAGCCATGTGGAGGAAAGGCTCTAATGAAGTGAGAGAACTTGCTGAGACTGAAAACAAGTCTGTAGCCTCATTATGGATCCAGATTAAAGGAGCTGATTGCAAACAGAGGTTTATTTAAAAATCAGACAAAAAGTCTGGACAGGTCTTTGAGTGGCTCGGTGGAAAGTAGAGATCAAATCCTGCTGGGACCTTTACATGTATGCTTGGGTATTTGGTAGACTTTCTTAACTAAGGATGTCTTGCATGAATTCTTTGAAGTTTTTTATCATTAAATATATACACAGGTTCACTCGGGTTATTAACAAGAAGTACCACAGTTCGTACACTGTTGGGAAGATTTTTATAATTTTTTTGGAAATTAGCCCAAAAACATTAAACAGATCACTTATAGATTGCCAGTGACTCGGCTGTACAGACATCAAGGAAGTTCATTCCACCGCCTGTGTGCCAGAGAGATGGTGGGACCAGTTAAGCAGTGCTGAAGGATCGGAGGGAACGTGGTTCAGTGCAGGGTGTGATAATTGCTTTGAGCAAAGTGGGTCAGTATTGGAACATTATTAGGAAAAAGGTTCAAGAAACAACAGTGCTTGTTATAGTGAGATGCGAGAGATATTTAAGAGCTGAAGCCTAAAGTTAAAGTTTAACTTAAAGTTCGGATTAAACACAGAGGAATGCTATTTAAGGGCATAGTGATCTTGCATGATGATGCCGACACTCTGAGCATCCTCCTGATAGTCCTGATCTCGCTCCATCTGACTTTTATCTGTTTGGTCGTCTGAAAGCAGCTCTACGCGGACAAATACTTCTGATGAAGAAGTGAAGACAGCAGTGAATTTGTGGCTCACATATCAGTGTAAAGCACTGCTTAATGAGGGAATATGAAAGATGGATAAATTGTATTGAAGAGCAAGTAGAATATGTTGATGTAAATAATGTATTTGTCTTTTCTAAAAGTTTATTAAATTCTTGACTCAGGCACCATCATGTACAGTGTAACTAAAAAACACTACATGTGTAGGGTGTGCCAAAGGTCTTTATTCTTTGGTTGAATTGAACAACATTGGTTGTGTCTTTATCAGCAGATGTTCATGGATCTGCAACATGAAAGCCTTTTTGAAGTTAATAACTTATGTTCATTTTGTACATAATGTTCATCATTTGTATAAAAAAAAAACTAAAAACATATATAGTACAGGTGCTTCTCAATAAATTTGAATATCATCAAAACGTTGATTTATTTCATTAATTCTATTCAAAAAGTGAAACTCAAAGAGATTCATTACACACAGACTGACGTGTTCAAGTTGAGTGTTTGTTTCTTTTAATTTTGATGATTATGGCTTACTGCTAATGAAAACCCAAAATTCATTATCTAAGAAAATGTCATTATTACTTTTGCATGAATTACCGCAGCAATGCGATCAGTCTGTGGCACTGCTGAGGTGTTATGGAAGCCCAGGTTGCTCTTACAGCCTCCTTCAGCTCTTCTGCGTTGTTGGGTCTCGTGTATCACATCCTCCTCTTTACAATACTCCATAGATTCTTTATGAGCTTTAGGTCGGGTGAGCTTGCTGGCCAGTCAAACACGGGGATATAACGGTCCTTAAACCAGGTATTAATACTTTTGTCAGTGTGGGCAGGTACCAAATCCTGCTGGAAAATACAATCAGCACCCACATGAAGCTGGTCAGCAGAGGGAAGCATGAAGTGCTCTAAAACCTCCTGGTAGACGGCTGCGCTGACCTTTGACCTGATAAAACACAGTGAACCAACACCAGCAGATGACATGGCAATTTCATTAGCTGTAAGTCAACTGAAAAGAAATAAACATTTGAAATACATCAGTCAGTTTGTAATGACTCTATATAATATATGAGTTTCTCTTTTTGAAATGAATTACTGAACAAAAAAAAAAAAACTTTTTGATATTCTAATTTATTGGGAAGCACCTGTGTGTGTGTGTGTGTGTGTGTGTGTGTGTGCGCGCGCGTATGTGTGTGTAACACAGAGAAAGACAGAGGGGGAGAAAATAAAAATAAAAAATGAAAGGAAAGAAGTGGAAATAAAACAAGGATGAATGCACTAGAGACAATGTAGAAGTATAAGCTGCAGTTTGGTCATCTGGACGCCTGGTGTCGCTGTAAGACAAACTGAGGCAAGTTTCCTTGTGTGCCGTAACTTCCGGTGATGTTCTTGGGGGGTGTTCAACAGCTCCGTGAATTTACGGTGTTGTTGTTTTTAAATGATATAAATACTGTTTTCAGCTCAGCGTGGTTATCATGAACACCTAAATTCCTGGTTCGTGTTTAAGCGCGAACACTGGAGCCGTGTGATGAAGTTTGTTCAGTTCTGAAGTAAAGTCACACGTTTATCAGGAGAAGAGAAGAAGAAGGCTGTAGTGATGGAAGTCTCGGGGCAGGAGGAGACTAAGGGTAAGAAACAGCTGTTAGACAACAGCGCAGAGATTTATTTCCTATAGAATAAAGTGACTTTTTCTCCCTAGTGCTTTGAGATGTTAGTTGTTTTTAAGTAGATAACTAAGAAGTGTGAAGAGTAAGGTGAAGTAATTTCTGGAAAGACACAGAGAAGTCTGATATCAGGGTTCAGACCATCTGTCATACCTTGTAAGTGATACAAAACATCTGTAGTGACATTTTAAATCCAACAGTTTAAAAATCAAGACATAATATTTTGAGATAAAAAATGTTATTATATGTGAAAGGTCATAAAAGGTCAAATATTGTGAGACAAGAAATTTTACAGTAAATATTTGCAATGTTTTAAGAATAAAGTTAGGGAAAAAATTATATTTAGAATTAATTTAAAATAGTTGGGGAATATGGTTGCAATATGTTGAGGAAAAAGTAATGATATTAAAATAAAAATGTCACAGTATTTTAAGACAAAAGTCACAAAATGTTTAGGAAAAAAAAACACCCAACAATATTCTCAGAAAAAAATATAAATATGTTGAAAATTCAAAAATTGTGAGAAAAAAAGAAAATATTTTAAGAGAAAAAATATTTTGATAAAGTCTCAAAAGTATGAGTGAAAAATATATTTTGAGAAAAAAAATCCATATTTCGAGAAAAAAAATCCATATTTTTAGAAAAAAATATTTAGAAAATAACGGCACAAAATTTTGAGAAAAAAGTCACATTTATATTGAGGAAAGTCATACGACAAGAAACAAGTCACAATATTTGTAAAAAAAAAAAAAAAGTCAAAACATTTAAAAAAAGTAAGGGTGTACTATTTTGTGAAAAAAAAATAATACAAAAAAAAAGTCACAATAATTAAAAAATAAGGTGATTATTTTGCAAAAAATGTCAATATTACAAGAAACAAGTTGAAAAAAATGACTATTGGCAGCATAAGAAACTTAAAACAATTGTGTAAGAAATTATTATTTCTAGTTTAATGACAGTGCAGCGTTTTAGATCACAAAAAAAAAACCTGTTTTTAATTTTGTGTGCCATGACATTTAGAGAACACTCAGGCATGCGAGTGCTTTAGCTGCAGGTTCAGTAGGTTCGTGTATGAGATCTTGGATTAGTCCTAGTTCCATGGGAAAGCTCAGAATATGCTGTATATCGTTCATGTTTTTTCTGTTATTTACATATCAGTACAATGTTATTAGCGTGTTTAACAATGCACGTTGTTACAAAGCAACTTTACACAATTATATAAATTCTGGATATGCGTTTTAATTTTGTAAATTTATGAGCAAACCAGAAGAAACCTTAAGAGAAACCAGACTCATGACATCAGATAGTGCAATTATTAAACAATTTCCTTCTTTAACTGTATAATGCATTGCAAAAAAAATTGCTAACTGTATGTTTAAAAAAAAAAAAGAAGCAGTTATGAGCAAGTTATGTGTGTAAGTCATTTCTGACTTTGTTATACAAAAGTATAAAAAAACGATTTAAGTGAAACCGGGACTTGTGATTAACTTTTTCTTGGATAAAGGCATGAACTGATTTACAGATGACTTTAAGCACAGTACAGAACGATGATGAGACTCTTTGCCGCAGTAAAACATTTTAATGGTGCAAATGTTTTAAAGAAGTCTGCGTGTCCGTGAAAGATGATCCTGCACGAGGTGACTCGGAGCCCACTTCAGTCGTTACTGTGAACATTTAGTGAGCGGAACACCTGATCTTTGAAAATCGACAGATAACTTCTCACCAACTTGCGAAAGAGATGAATCTGTCTGTGGGAACTGTATGCACAGTCATTTTAATTTACATTTACATTTAGGCATTTGGTAGACGTTCTTATCCAGAGTGACTTACAAAAGTGCTTTGAAGTTTCCATCATTGGATAAATCCTTACACAGGGTTACTAGGTTACTGACTAAGTACCATCAAACACTGCTGTGAAGGTTACAGGTACATGGCACAGACAAATACAGGCACATTACAGGAACTTGGCTGTGAGTTATTGCCACATCCACCATACAGTCCTGACCTCATCCAAGCCATTTCCACATGTTTGGGACATCGAAGGCCAGCATTTCTGATGTGAAGCAGGTAGTCGGATGTACTGAGAAAATGTTCTACCTTGATGATATCCCAGTACTAGTGAAACTCTGGGAGAAGTGCAGTATAGAGAGAAAAATAGCTCTTTTTTACTCTCATAACTGTGTTCTGGTATTCTGCACAACCAAAAGTCTCGGGTTGACCTGAACATCCTTTAAACTTTTAACTTAAAAGTGTTGAAGTTGTGGCGACTCTTCAATGTAAGAGACTTGAGTGTTCTCACACTTGTGCTCTCTCTTTCAGACCCTCTTCCATTGCCGTCTCTGTGCCTCCTTGTCCCACCTGTTCGTCTCATGTCCGCAGTCCTGTGGCGGATCATGCAGCAGCAGGACATTCTGCGGTACGGGCTGCTCGCAGACTTTGTTTCCTTGGTTACTGAAGCTGTACCGGAGCTTTTCAGCCCCACACATTCAGCTAAACTTGCCCTGGGTTTGCGAGCAAAGGTGATACCATTAACATTACCATCTCATAGCATGTTCTTTTAATAGATATTAACATTTTGTTATATAAAAGCAGTTCCATTTAAAGCATGTCCAGTGCATTACATTACAATTTCTCCTAGTACATTGTGCTACCAAAACCCTTGTCCTGTACATTGAGCACTTTCATTCCTTGACAAGCTCTGTTATTTCTCTTTTCTTTTCCGCTAGCTAATTTTGGAGCTGTGCTACAGAGATGAAACAGCCACACATCTAATCCAGCCTCACCTCAGCAGCATTCAGTTGGTGCTCCCTCTAGTCAAACATGCAAGTCAATGCCTTTAACCTAACAATACTACCTTTATCCTATCATCTGCACACTGACTATCAGCTCCTTTCATTTCGCAGTGTGAGAGTGTGTTAGTAACCAGGCTGCTTTTTGGTCGTACAGGTCGACAGCACTGAGGTAGAAGAGACATGGGTTCATTTTGTGGAACTGGTGCAAACACTAATCAAAGACTCTGAGCAGAGAGAACACTTCTTCCAGGTCAGAAATACTTGTTCTACATACTATAAGTGCTTTATGAGAGTTTTGTTAATATCAGAAAGAAAAAAATCAGAGCTCTTAGAATCGTGTTCCCTGGTGCAGTTTTAAAGTAATAATGTACACCAGAGCTAAACTTTAGTATGAGGGACGTACTGTACAGAAAGTAATGCAAAACTGGCCATCATCATCATACTGCAGCATCACATGCAGGGCCAGAGGGAATACAGACAGCTGTGCCGTATTGGAAGTCTGTCCATCAACCCGCTATCACACATGCAGATTTCCTGTCAAACTGATGTGTTTGGGTCGTGTACATTGGCACCAAATTCCAATAAATGTATTTTTTTTTTTTTCTTCATTTTTTGGATTTTCTCCCTAATTTGGTCGTCTCCAATTCCTCGCCGTCACTAGGGGGCTCCCACATTAAGGCTACTACTACCACTCAGTCGGGAAGGCCGAAAACTATCACGTGTTTCCTCCGAACCACGTGACGCCAGCCGACCACATCTTTTCGAACTGCTCGCACTGTTGGGGGCGGCGTAACACACTCGGAGGACAGCGCTGTCCGCTCCTTCCGCTTGCGTGAGCTCACAGATTGGCTGTAGAGCCGTGATTAATGTGGGAGCACTAAGTACCTCTCATCCCTCCCCTCTGAGAGAGCTCGGCCAATCAGCTCTCTCAAGATCTCCGGCTGCGAGAGGTTACAGAGAATCAAACTCGCGATCTCCGGATGATAGGGCGAGTGCTTTACCACTGCGCCACTTAGAATCCCCTTTAAAATCCCCCTCAGCCGAAGTTGATGGTCTTTGATATGTCTTCATACATCTATGCACATGGCTCTTGTCAATGGTGTAATATCCATAAACATTCTGTAGCGCAGTCTAAGACCATCAACTGCTTGTAATGTAGACTATATTGAGTAGTACCTTTTGTTTAGAGGAAGAGTTACTCTACACACATGCTCACATGTTAAACCAACTTTTGTATTACTTTCTGTACAGCTCTCGTATAATAACTACTGTATAATAGAAACAACTTAGTGTATTTTAGCTTTAACAGGTAAAGATTTCCTTTAATGATTTTTTCTCCTTTTTTTCTCATTTAATGTATACAGAAAAAAAAAATGCATTTAATGCGGGACAGAAAAAATCTTAAAAGCATGAATAGCAATTGTGTCCCAATCGAATCTTATTGTTCCTGGAATCGAACAGCTGGTCTGGAGAGACTTTATGTACCATACAAAGATTGTCTTTCTTTCTCTGCTCTCTGTAGAATGTCTTTCCAGTGGAATTCGGACCCAGCTATGACTCTGTCCTTCAGACACTGATGTGGGACTTCCTGTCCCGACTGGAGCACTTCCTGCCAGTGCCAGATCTCCTTCAGGTGGGAAACATTGCATGCGATTATGGTCTGCGAACTTTGTTGTAAGGAGAGATGCACTGATCACCGATGCACTGATTTTCTTTGCCAATTCAGGTTAGGTTTAGGTTTTCTTTTTTTCTAATATCTAGATAACATTCACAAACATTTTTGTTACTTTGCTTAAATGGGAAACTCTATTTCATGCTCATAATCCAACCTGAACTATTATATTTTCTCGAAAATGCCACAAGATTACAGGAAGTTTTCTCAATCTAAACATTTGCTTTAGGTTACTAAACAGAGCTTGGTTTGTCCTGAAAATGAAGCGACAGCTACCAACCAGAGAGAGGGCGAAGGCTGTCATGTGCTTCTATTAAGACACATGATGCTAGCTAGCTGCATCTTTTTGCATTGCTGCTCACACACTGTTTGTGGCCAGTGTAGCAGACTCGAAGGACAGCGATATTGATGGAAGAATGCAAGTGTGCAACTCCTCCTCTCTCAGCTGGGATTCAACAAATGATCTGTGAATAAAAGATGAACACATTTCTCGTTTAGGAGCATGAGCATGTTGAATTGTCTAGCACAAAATCAGATATATACGTTAGACTGAACGCTTACTGGCCAATCGATCAGTGCATCTTTAAGTATAATACCAAAGAAGTCTGTTTTTGTATCGAATCTTGGACCTTTTGACCAATTAGACATTCAACAATTTATAAAGTGTCCTTAAAATGTCTCTGTACTCTTTTGGGTTCAGACTGTGTCCTGGCTCAGATCTGAGTCTTCTGCTTTAAAAGATTGCGAGGAATCCATCAGCAACCCAGATAGCCTGAGATCACTGCTTCATCACCATAAACGCCTTGGACACCTGGATACTTGTGGTAGGTAAAACTAAGCCCAAATTAACCACACACAAACATATTTCCATGTTGTGGCACTATTATAAACCTGCCAAATAGCAAAAACCTCACCTTACATCAAGTTGTAATCAGATTGCCAATCTGTATAATGTGAAGATGTATGTGGCGCCTACAGCATAGGGAGGATTTCTAAAAACTTAAAAAGTGGTTACCACCTAGCAGTTAAAAAAAAAAAAAAAAGATTTTTAACCATAATTTTTAAAAGGCTAAAATGAAAAAAATTGATCAGTAGTTTCAGAAATATTCAAACCAGCCACTCTGGCAGCAACAATAATACCATTACTCACCACCAGGTGAACTGAACAGCATTGATCCACAATTATACATCTGCAAACTGGTGACAGGATCATACCCGCATGGACCAAAAGCCAGCCCATGCGGTCCGACTGGAAGGTCCCACAAAAAAACCAACGCAGTAAAAAAGAAAAAGTAGAAAATAGTACATTCCGGCCATGTGGAAAGGTATCAGAACACCTAGTGCACCACAGCCCACTGCCCACTAGCAGGCAAAAAGCCCATGGCCCAAACTTCACTAGGGTCCACCCCGCAACCCACAACACTCAAAGGACCCACTGACAACCTCCAGGTGCCAGACAGCACAGCACACCCTGAGAGACCCTGTTGAACCACGCCCCAAGGGGCCAGAGCCAGCCAGGCAGCACATGGGGAACACAAAATTCTAGGTGGTTTTAATGTTTCTGATGTTATGGCTAAAATGCCCTGCCCTTGCATGTTACTCAGCTCTGCTGTTTTCTGGTGGGGCGTGGCTCAGCAGTAGCTCATTTACATAGAAACTGAAATGGTGTGTTTGGAGGAGGAGGGAAATGAAGGGAGTTTGAGGTTTAAATTAAAAATCAAACATTATCTGAGGGGTATTTCAGCTGGAGCATTAGGCAGAGCTCTGAAAGCTTAACTTGTTAAAGAAATAACCAAATATGGGACCTTTTAAAGTGTCTGTTAGCAGAGTATGTGTGTATGTTTTTTATCAGTAAGTATTGAATAAACCTGCAAAATTGAAGCCTGTGAAGGTGAACTCTGATGTCATATATTTGATTGGATTATTATTATTATTATAAATATTATTATTTATTATTATTATTATTTTTTTTTTTTATTGCATCCTACACGTCTGAAACAAAAAAAAAAAACACAAAGCTAACTCTCAGCTAGTCATACACAGGGACCTGACGAGCCTCTTCCGTTTTTTTCCTTCTCAGCCTTCTCATCATTGCCTCTAGTTGGTGACTCCATCCTGACCGCTCTGTCTGGCAAAAGAAACCGAGTGGCTGAAATAGACTCAGGTGCTGGTCTCAATCCTCCTGCTCCCAGTGAGATGTGTGTAATGGACGGAACCGATGTAGAGACCGTCGTGGTCACATCCGAATGGTCAGAGATCGAATTACGTGCAAACCAGACCGAAGAGGACAATAGTGACAATGGCGATAACTGCGATCAGAAGGGGGAGTCACAGTCTAACGGAAACATGCCGGAAAGTGAAATGCAGACTGAGAAGCTCACAGATACTGAGAATTATTTAGGAGGATCTGCCTTGGCGCGTAATAACCATGATGGATCTGTAGGTTGCACTGAACCCAGGACTCCAGATGCACAACATCTGGACTGTGATGTCAAGGAGACGCAGAATCTGTCCTGTAGCGTCACACCTCCTCTGGAATCTGAGCTCACTGTGCCTGTGAGCGCTCCTGACGGTGATGCCGTTTTCACTCGGAGATCAGCTCGAAAACCCAAGAAGACATGGAAGGTTTTGGTCAACCTCCAGAAGCAGAAACGAAAACCTGGTGTGGACAGAAGACAGAAGAGAGAGAGAAAACCGCTCGCTCCTATGAGAAACTCTGGAACTGTGACAGACATGGATGGAGGATGTATCGCCTCAGAGAACGGGTCAGAATATGTTTTTTTATTAATGACAAATATTTTAGATTTCTGTTTAACACTTGGCTCTAATGCACGTGTATATATTTTAAATCTGTTGTAATGCTTTATACAGTAGGACAGTGATCGTGGACTAACTAAGTCTTGTTTGTTTTAAAGGGATGTTGCTGTGCTGTCTCAGTCTCCTGGACGTGTCACAAGTGACGGAAACACAGGTTAAGTCTAGTCCCTCTGCTGTTATATGCGTATTTATTAACTTAATCACTTGTTTTTGCTTACTCATGCACATTTAAAAAGTAACCTATTATGCACAAACCACCTTTTAGTCATTTTAGACGTTTAGATGGGTCTTCAGTCTGCATGAACATACAAAAACAAGAAAAAAAAAAACATTACCTGTAAATGCTACAGTAAATCAGGCTAGACTAGGGTGAAGTGGCTAACTGCTGATAGGAAGGGCTAGGTTAGCTGTTAGCAGGGTACTTTAGGTCTTTATTGTGTTTTAGCTTTTATATAGCTAAATATTTAAGATGCTATTGTGAATGAATGCTCCTACAAATATCTTCCCTCTTATATTGTTCACCAAGCCTACAAACTAGTGGGAAATGCTTTATAGGGTCCTGAATATCGATGTTTACAATCCCTGAGTTCTGATTGGCTAGGAAAATGCATTTCCATAAAGGGTTGTCTAATATATGACCTTTAAACAATATGGAGCAGGTCGAGCTGCTTTGAGAAATCCAAACACTAGCCGACAGTGATAACTTCCGTATTTGGCATTTATGCATTATAATAAATTGCAAACACATTTTTGATTAAGGCATCTCTCCCTCCTTATCAATAAATGCTTTTATAGTCATAAATTTTTGGTAACCTTCATTCCAGGAGGCAGGACATTCATGCACAGTGTAGTTCTCTGTCGATTTTGTACATCCTGGTTTAGCATTTGTACAGAACATGCATTTAATGAGGCGGCGTAATGGTTAGTGCTGCGGCCTCGCACCTCCAGGGTCTAGGGTTTGATTCCCACCTTGGGTCTGTGTGCATGTTCTGTGCTTGGTGGGTTTCCTCCAGGTACACCAGTTTCCTCCCACAGTCCAAAGACATGCAGATTAGGTTAATTGGCTTTCCTAAATGGCTTGTATTGTGTGTGTGCACCCTGCGATGGATTGGCACCCTGTCCACGTTGTAAGTCTCCTGGGATAGGCTCCAGGGCCCCTGTGACCCTGTACAGGATAAGCGGTATAGACAATGAATGAACGAATGCACGCACTTAACAATGCACAATTTGAAGTCTCATTTTTATATCCAGAGACACTTATTTATTAAAAATGGAGACGTGCATTGCAAAACACAAAATAGAATTGCCATCAACGTGGCTTCTGCTGGTAAGCTTCAGTTTAGTCCTGTTTTTTCGGTACAGGGAATGCAAAGGTAATAGAAACATAAAACCAATGTACATACAGTAATATCATTACAATAATCCCAAAAGTCCAATCTTTCTCATGATCATCATTTAGCACTAACATAATTATTCAAAGTGTGTAAGCGAGTCCAGTTGATATGATCTCACCGCAATGTTTAACACTGTTTTCTTATGTGTTTTTGCAGAGCTCCCCTCAAAGCTGTTCTCCTGCCCCCAGTGCACATTTACACACCTTCAGGAGCGATATGTGAAAAGTCACATGAAAAAGGTCCACCCTGTTCCATCAGAGCCCGGGAAAGAGCCTTATGTGTGCCAGGTGTGCGGCAAAGGCTATCGCTACCCAGGCATGCTGAAGGCGCACGAGCGCAGCCACACGGGCGAGCAGCCCTTCCAGTGTACCGCCTCCCACTGTGGCCGCCGCTTCTCCTACAGTCAAGCACTGCGACGCCATCGAACCGTACACGGTCTCAGAACCAGCCCTCCATCCGATGAGGAAGCTGAGCTAAAAAAAGGTGAACCTCAGGACGATGAACCGTGCATGTACAGCTGCCTCTACTGCAGCGAGAGCTTCAGCTCGCTCAGCGCTCGCCGCGAGCACCACAAGACGCATCCCGAGGACGATTTGAAGCGCTGCAACGACTGCGGAAAGAGACTGAGCTGCCAGGCAGCGTTAATCAGGCACAAACAAGGCCACGAGGGTGAGCGGCAGCACAAGTGTCTGCTCTGCGGCTCCAGCTTTGTGTGCACGACTAGTTTCAAGCGCCACATGCTTATGCATCGGCCCGAGAGGCCGTACCACTGCAGCTGCGGCAAGGGCTTCACCTACAAAGGCGCGCTACTCTCCCATCAGCGGGCTCACACAACCGAGAGACGCTACAGGTGTTCTCACTGCAACAGATGCTTCCTTTACCCTGGAGAGCTGAGGAAACATGAAAGGACGCACTCGAACGAGAAGCCGTACCTGTGCCCGCACTGCGGGAAGAGTTTTAAAAGAGAAAGGATCCTCCGCGCACACGTAGCCGGCCACACCGAGGACAAAATCTTCAAATGCTCCTCGTGCAACAAAACGTTCGCGTATAAAGCGAGTCTGACCAGGCACGAGCTGACTCACACAGGAGAGAGGCCGTTCCTCTGCTCGGACTGCGGCAAAACCTTCTTTTCGTTTGGCGAGCTGCTAAAACACCAGCGCTACCACACGGGGATCAAGCCGTTCCAGTGCTCACACTGCGACAAGAGCTTCACGCAGGCTTGCTACCTGCAGCTGCACACCAGGTACCACACAGGAGTGCGGCCGTACACGTGCACCCAGTGCGACAAGAGCTTCTTCACGTCGTGCCGCCTAAAGAGACACATGCAGGTCCACACTGACGAGAAGCCGTACGAGTGCACCGAGTGTGGCAAGAGATTCAGGCAGGCATATGTGCTGAAAGTGCACCAGCGCAGTCATTCTGAGACAGAACTGAGGGTTTAATGGAAGAGGCTTTGTTTACAGTGTTTTTTTTGTAATTAATAATAATAATAATAATAATAATAATAACTTCTGTTTACATTTTTTTGTAATTAATAATAATAATAATAATAATAATAACTTCTGTTACATTTTCGAAATGATGCACTTTCAGTAAATAAATTTGCTTTTTGGTCAACAGAAGTTATTGCACGTGGACATTAACTTGTGTGTTTTGTTCATTTCAGCAGGTTGACACCATTTCTGAACATTTTAATATAGCCGAACACTTTAAGGAAGAAAATGCACGGATGACTGTGGGTCTGACCTCTGATCTCAAATAACTTGGACACAATATATAGCCAAAAGTTTACGAACACCTGACCATTACACTCATTTCTGCTTCCTGTTGAACATCCCATTCCAGATTTATTCCTCCTGTGATAGCTGTTATAATAACCTGCACTCTTCTGAGAAGGCTTTCCACTATATTTTCCTATATCACTATATTTGGCCGTGTACTGTAAATTATAAATGAATTTCAGATTAGGTTGAAGTCACAACTAATACTCTTATACATAATACTTAGTAACACAATTATACGGGTCAGGGTCATCATGAATCCAGAAGATTGACAGGAACACCAGGTATTAGAGTCATAATTCATCAGGATAGGGCAACAAGCACACATATCCCCACCTAGAGACATTTTAGCATCGTTTGTTATAGGAACCGGGAAGAAACTCAAAAGGACATGGTGGGAATAATAACCTGAGCTCATTATCGAACCGGAACCCTGGAGTCCTATTTTATTTATTTTTTTAACTTTTGTTTTAAAATTAAATAATCCCTTATACCTAGAATATGTTGGTGTAAGAAACATTATAGAACATTTTTTTAGCCCTACTTAGTAATGTGCACTATTCAGATTGGGACAGTTTTTTCATGAATTTGAGTGTGGCACAACCCAATGTTCTTCCATAAGTAACTTGCTATATACCTGAAGGGATGTGAAAAAACAAAACAAAACTGCCATTCTTTTTTTGTCCACTAGAGGTCAGCACTGCTTAATTCAAATGGTCCACCTGCAAGTATTACAGTTGTAGTGGATCAAGCCCAGCCTTTATTATTATATTATACAGTAATCTAAATCTGACCTGAATATTTAGAGTCAAAAACACCACTTAAAAGTGTAACAGTACCCGATCTAATATGTTGCTTTTGGTCAAACAGTTGATTAGGCGGGAAAAAAAAGCTTTTCCTGTTTTTTTATTTTTTTTTGTTCAGTCAAGAGAAAAATCAATTCGACATCCTCAAAACACAAAGGCGCAAAAGGGCAGATGCCCGTGGGTGCCTGGACTGAGTTTCCCTGCTCCTCCTCCCTGACTCTCAGCTTTGGATTCCAGCTGTGCGAGCAGAAAGAGCAGATTGGCTGTATAGCGCCCTGCTGCTGTGCACTGACCTTCTATACACTTCTGTGGAGCTGTGGATAGACGTTGCCATTTGCAATGATATATGATTAGCTTTCAATACTTATGTCTGAATGTAAAGGTACTCACTAGGATTTTGTTTTAGGGATTTACAGAGTGCACGGTTTATAATGAAAGAACAACAAAAAAAAAAAAACCCAGTGCCATTGATTTCTCCTCAGCATTTGCCCTTGGGGGTAACACCATTGCCTTTTTTAAAGGCCAAGTAAACCTTGTTAGCTTGATGCATTTTCCTTAAAAAAAAAAAAAAAAAAAAAAAAGATTATAAATTAGCAATTCTGAGCCTGGTGGAAAGGGAAAAAGACATATTCGCCTAGGCTTAGTAAGAGAGATTTTATTCTCAGATGAACCGTCTTTCACAAGGCCCAGGATGACCAGGTTTTTTTATTTCTTTGAATTGAACAATAATCCTGTTAATGGAAGAAAGGGGGAGTTATAAAAATTCCTAGCTAGATGTATCCGGGACAACTTATCCTCGGACTGGCCAACAACCCAGCTCTTTATGGAATCAGAAACTGGTTCTGGAATGATCACTTCTACACCCGCTTAAAGATGGAGATTGTCTAATCTGAAAAGAATAATTCAAATAGTGAGAATAAAGGCAACCAATTTCAGTTCATACATTTTATCATAAAACCATGGACAGACTGTTGGGTCTTTTGGGGCTCTGGGCAATAATTTAAACAGGGAGCCTGTTTAACAGCATTCATCACCATTAGCTTATAAATGATGAATAACATTGTCAGCCTTTGGGGGCCCCCTACTGGCCGGGGCAGCACGAAGTTGCCTGCCTTGCCTGTTAATAAACCACAGCCTCTGACTGTGGGTGTCTGTTTACTTCTTGCATGTCTGTAAACTTTGAAACCCAGAGAGATGTATGTATTTACATATACTGACTTGACTTTATTTACATTGTACTGTACTGTAGTGGTAGCCAAAAGTATTGAGACTAAAGTGAAATTCTATGTTTTAATATCATTTTCATAAAAAAATTAATAAAATAATTTTATCCAGTGAAAAATCGCTTTACAACAAGGAATATTTAGTATGATGTCATTTATTCCCACAGTACTCTGGTGTCGCTCGCTCAATCCATGTCTGCTTGATCTCTTCCTGAAGGTCATGTACAGAAGGTGGCTTTTTGGCTGCTTCTGCTTTCTTTAACATTGTCCAATAGTTTTCTATTGTTTTAAGGTCTGGAGATAACCCAGGCCATGAACGCTCCAGAAGCGAATACCATTGTCACATAGTCAGCTTTTCACTATTTATTTTTTCATTTAATTAGCACAACTCTTTAGCCAGATGGGCGAGAACTATTAGTTACATCATCTGTTTTGTGCGAAGGGAGAACTATAAAACATGGCATATGTTGTCTTAATACTTTTGGGCACCAGTGTGTGTAAATATGTTGGACTACAGAGGGGGCGGACAGAAACATCTAGTTAACAACTTGTATTTAGGATTCAAATCATCCATCACTGTTTTACAGCCTTCAATAAAACACCAACATCCAATTGGTTTAAAAAGCTTCACATGGTCACAAATCACCAGAGATCCATACTTCTCCCATTTTTAGAATGATTAGCTTTCTGAATGGATTTGAACTCCAATAAATAAAAAAAAAAAAAAGCAGAGTAATTAAAATGTTCTTTCTGCTTCCTGACTTCTGCCTGGAATAAACGAGTCTCCTGTGGCCTGCAACTCCAGCTTCAAACCAGTTTAAACTGTTCATTACCAGGTTATCAGCGATAATTGGTTCAATCTGGCTTTTTACCAGGCTGAAAAGTCATATAGATCATTTATACTGTATATATAGGAAGAATTTGTTAAACTAGAAATTAGGACAATGAGAAACACAAGGAGTGCATGGAAGGAGACAATTTAAAGACTTGCATGCAGGATTTGGAAATCACACTTACAAATGAGCTAATGAGAATAATTAAAGGATAATTTTGGTTGGATGTTAATCAAGGAAAGTGTGAGCAGAGACAAGTAGACCAGTGCACATTTTGATGCTTTCTCAGCCCCCAGCACAGCTGATTTATCTAATCAACTAAATAACAACCTTTTCGTAATTGAAGTGGGTGTGGCATAACAAGGACAAAAACACTAAAATATGCAGGGCAGTGATGCTGCAGGAATAAGATTGAGAACCACTGAAGTAGACCATGTTGTAGTATCACTTTTTAAAAAAATTTTTATTCTAAGGCATTAAAAAGTGTAGCGTGCAAACATACAGTACGATGCAATCAGTAGACACGATTACACAGGACGTCTAGCATCAGTGGGTGTGCGAGCTTTCCTGATGTTCCTCAACCATATAAATGCGAGCTTTGATTTTTTTTCTCTTTTTTGTCGTGAATGCTGTACTCCATTGGAGGTCTTTGGAGGTTTGTGTCTGTATTTACTCGCCGCCTATTACTTTATTGTCTTGGTCTGGATTTCATCTTGGCAGCCTAAAGTTAAGAGTGGTCTTGATTTCTGAAGGTTATGGTCTTAATTTTAGGCATGTTAAGCATTTGGAAATGCATGGAACTTAGTCATGGATTCATATTTCATATGACTTCAATATATTTCTTTTTTGGGTCTGGTTTAACTCTAAAAGTAACTAACATAGCATTTGATTTATTTTATAATGCAATTATGGTGTGCTGTAGTATTAAGTGAAATACTAGCCTATATTATATTCTTGGAGTGAGCAAGATGGCAGGCATGGATTTATTCACGCATTGACGGGGTGGAAAATGATACATTTATTAGCAAACCAACTGGTCAATTAGATGCTCAGTGTGTTACCCATCCCTAAAAGAAGTGGTGGGTAGTGTAACTTATTAATGCATAATTAACTACTGAACAGACTAGGGGAAAATAAATGGGCAAATGAATTCTTAGTGAAGGAGTTAATCTGTGTAATGAGCTATTATGAATACTTTCTAATATATCTTGCATCTCGATGTTGGCCAACATTTTGGCTAAGAGCTGGCATATTCTTCTCCTCGCAATGCACGTAAAAAAGATTTTATTCGTACCTGGCTAGCGTCTACATTTTCCCTGTGTGTAGAGTGAGGTGGGAAAAATCACAAGTTCTGTAGCGTGGAAGAAAATGCGTTTCAGCTCCAAACCCTAGTTTAGAGTCGTAGAGAGTTTTGTTTCAGATGCTCAACATATTGTACGTCCCAAAGATATCACAATAATTCATATGCATTGGAGATAATAAACAACACTAAATGGATTCTCTCTCGTCACATTATCTAGCTCCGCTTCACAAACACGTTTAAATCCCTTAATACCCAAAGATAGGGATTGCTTTTGAAAAGATATAAACACTGCAAATCAGACGAATGAGGGGTTATCTAATTCTGAAGTGTCAACAAGGACAAATGTTCTTTATTTTTTAACCCTTAAAGACACAAAGTCATAAGTCACTGTTTGGCTCAGCTTTGCTCTTAATTTGCACTTGCTGTTTTATTTATTTATCAGACACCATAATGAGGTCCTGAGGTCCTATTTGGCCTTTTATTATGTAGTATTTAGTCCTATTTGGCCTTTTATTATATAGTATTTGGTAGATTAATTCAAGGAGGGTGGATAATACCACTACTACAATAATACCACTACCGATAATTATTATATAGTCCGTTCAAACAAATGAATATATTGTTCATTTAAAGGTGAGTAGAGAGGTCAAACTGCTCTTGGACTGCTTCAGCTGTCAGTCAGGCTTAATTATGACAGGGTGTCTGTAAATAAATGAATAGCTGTCTGTTGTAATAAATTAAAGCCATCGTGTACAGTATATATAAAGATGATGGTGAAAACCAGACCATGAGGTTAGGCCCATTCGGATTAGAAACTGATATTAATCATTTGTGCTCAGATACCATCATGGTACAAAGTTTTCTCAGTATGCCAGAGCCATGATTGGACTCCCTGCTTCATGCCTGACACGCTGGCCTCCCAGGAACTCCTTTACTGGTCCAAACATGTGGAAATGGCTTGGAGCTAGGTCACTACTGTATAGGGATGTGTCAAAAACTCCCAGCCGTATTCCTGTAACATCCAAGCGGTGTTTGTGAATCAGTGTGTGTACACAATTTCCAGACTGATGCAAGTTGGTCACGAGTTGCCGGGATCATCATTCACAGGCTTATACACTTCTCTAAAACGTTTTCACCATTCAATTGTTTTACTGCAGCTAAACGTTCTCTGTACTGTTCTTCAAGTCTTCTGTACATGCGCAATCGGTTTTTACGCATTCATTCACGAGGAATTCCATCCTGGTTTGACTTGAACACCCCTCGGAGTTAGAAAAATTAAAAAAATCTATTTTTTATTTAATCAAGGACTTCATCACTGGTTGGCATATAATCTTACTTAGGACCCCCCCCCTCTTGGGCAATTATGAATATTAATCTACCTTTTTATGGTTTCAGAAAAGATTTCTTTAAATAGAAAAAGTAACTAATGTGGCCAGTCACTGAAGAGAAACTATAAACCTCAAACTAGGCCAGAAATTGCTTTTACCATTAAAACATCATCAGTACGTTTGGTGTATTCTAAACAAATATTAGCCAGATTGATTTGTCAAGTCCCCTCGTGAGGGAAACTGTGCTGTAATGCTTTCATATGCTTCCTAAAATTGGAGTTTCCTGTGGGGAGGGTAGGACATAAACGGTAACGCATGAATAAAGAGTCCCGCTCGAGCTTAATGAGCTAATCTGTTTAATGCTAACTCTGTGTCACCCAAAGAACATCTTCATGCCTTTCTACAGACAACGGACCGCAGCAGGGAGATATAAATAGGGCCCTAATAGATTAATTAGGTTTCCGTGATTTGTTGCTCTGCTGTTTTGAAGCAGACACAACAGCTGGAAGAAAGACTTCCTGAAGCAGTGACAAATAACTGCAATTTCTGTAGATGCACAACAACAATCTTAGCGAACAGAAGGAGCAAGCCGCATGGCAAGGGAGAGATGATGAAAGACTGTAAACTAAATATCTACATATAACTATATTGCCTATGTAAATATAAAGGCATTAAGCACTGGCAACTCATCATACCACGGCCACTGTATCACAATTTAATACAGTAACACATTTACAAGATTTGCACGAATTAAGATCGATGCAAAGCCAGCACGTTAATGTTATCAGCTCAGAAAAATGATAGAAACGCTTTGACTTTACTTTTAACCCAGTAGAAGACAGATAACTCAAACTTTCAATCAATAATCTCAAAACAAGCCAGAAAAATTCCCATGTATCTTGAAATATTTTTAAATTTGTTGCATGTCTCCGTGAATGACATGAGCTGATGTAACAGCAAATACTGTACACGCTGAGAGACTAATAACGTGTGTTCCAGGTTTCTCCGTTTTTTGGACAATAATAAGGAGATTTGAAAAAGTGAAATGTCAGCCTGTAAATAGCGCAGAATATTTTTATTATTTAACATACACTGTACACTGCAAAATTGATACCCTAGCAAGTGACAATGTCAATATTGTCACATAGATCCAGTATTCCTTAAGAATATTGCTTGCTAATTTCAAGCTTTACACCTTTTTTTAAGTCTTTAAGCATAAAACAAATTCATGTACCAAGAGAAAAAAACAAAATTTAAAGCTTGAAATCAACACAACAATGCCTAGAAAAAGTTGTAATCATATGATTTTTTGTATATTTACATTTCATAATAAAATACCGGAATAGTACTTAGTACTCAGTACTAGTAGTTCAGGTTTAATTAATCTGATTGGTTAAAACAAAGTTTCCTGTAACCACACTGGGTTACATTATCACTTCACCCATCTGTTTGCACAATGTTATCACAGCACTGTTAGTGACACAGCAACATACTGTATTATCGGAAATATACAGTAATGTGCAAAAGTCTTGAGTCATCCCTAATTTCTTTAGATTAAATTAAATGATAGAAATGGGAACAAATCTTTTACTGTGACCGGCTGGGAAGACTGGAATCAAAAACTGGTTGTTTATGTAACAATTTCAGCAGCAACCTCATTTCTCCTCTTGTCTGTTCCAACCACTCAGCATTCAGCATCACCAGTATACTGATCAATGACCAGCCTGATCATCTGTCATCACCTACAATTTTGTGTATTAAGTTAGTTTTCTTTTATGCATGAATAATTCATACTGTAAGTCACTGCGTGGCTTAACAAACAAAAACGTTTCTCTGAAACTGATCAGGTACTTCTGGAAACCTGGAGAACTAATCCTTAAGACTACTTTAAAAATACATGAACGCAAAATACGAAGAAATGAGGGGTGGCTCAGGTTTTGACCTGAAATATGAAAGCTCATGCTCATGAAAGCATATGACAGCTACCTGACATATTATAAAGTGTGCATGGCTTTTGGGAGATCTATTTCTGTTTTTGGAGCAAAAATAAACAGAACGTTTATTGAATGAATGCCACGCTGTGTCAGAAATGTCACTTAGCCAATATTAATTTCTTGTTTATAGAACTGTTGTATAAAAGCAACTGCGCTTAAGCAGGAGAGCACCAGCTGTGATTACGTACTGCATGATCATGCGTCGACGCTTTGTGTGCCAGTGATTTAATCTGTGCTGATAACCACAATAATCCAGTTTCCTCCCACAATCCAAAGACATGAAGTGTAAGCTGAATGGTGCTTCCAAATTGTATGACTGGGTTTGTAAAGGTGTGTGTGTGTTTGTGCCCCGTGAAGGGTTGACACCATATCCAGGGTGTACCCTGTCTTGTGCATTAAGGTCCCTGGGATCGGCTCCAGCCCCCTGTAACCCTATGTGGATGAGCAGTATTAATAATGCATAGATGGATGGACAGATGGATGTATGGATGGATGGATGTATGGATAGTCACAAAGTGGAATGACACAGACCCAAAAATGACTCATAAATACTATCCTAGCTGCACAATAAAGCCACCAATGGTTGCAAATAGAATGAAATGACATATGCCTAATTCGATATTTATTTTTAAAAAATGCTTTATGTTCTAAATTTTATGATACATGCATTTTCTTGCCTCCTGTATATTTTTTGTGTGAATTTTGCTCCAAATATTCTTATTAGTTCCGGACTTTCCTAACATCCTGTATAATTCCACCCTTTACTTGTTTTGTTCTTGTGTCTCCACCCTACGGTAAATAAAATCACCATGCAAACATGGCAAACATTCTTCAAGAACCAATCATTTGTTCTCACGCTTTGTTGCATCTCCACAAAGTGTCTGAGCACTAACACTTGTGCTGCTCAGTTTTAACGATGTGACAGAAGAAACACAATGTCACTGAGATCATCCACTGAGAGCTTTATCTACTGCTGTCCAGTTCTCGAGAAAGGGCTAGACATGCTGGGTTGAGTCATGGAGGTGGCTTCCTGGCAGGAAAAAAAAAAAAAGAGAGAAGAAAGAAGAAGCCAACCCTGGTACCAATTAGTGCCGGACTCTTGTTCACATCTCAACCCCCCCTGAGGCGTCTCCTACTGGGAAGTATAGAAGCAGGTGTGACTGCCCTTCTGCACTAGTAATAAGCACCATTCCTGTGCTGCTATAGAGGAGCTTTTAACAATCAGAGAGAGCTGGGTCACTTTAACCTGCGTCAGACAGTTGTGTGGGTGTCAGGGAAAAAAAAAAAAAAAAAAAAAAGGGATAAGAGCCTGGAAGCGAGCTGAGGTTGATATGACTAGAACAGCGAGGTCTCTGAGAGATTCAGGCAAACCATGATAAGCACAAATCCAAAGGCAGTAATAATTGGGCTGTTTTATTTATCTTGATTCATTTACCATTATAAGCAAAGCTAGAGTACAATCATATTTTAAAATAACTATTTCTTTTCAATTTACACTCAGTTGTCCATTATGTTGAAAAAGAAAGATAACACAGATGTTGAACACACTGCAAAAGATAGATCTTTATTTCGTTTCAGCTCGTGACAGTAAAAAGTTAACAAGTGCAATAACGACAAAACTGAATCCAAACACTTTATACGGTCGTAAAAACCCACATCAAGAACAGGTGCACTGCCACACGACACCTGGAGTGAAGCACACGTGCCACTACAACGCAATTGGTGCTAGGTGTACGGTAGTTTTTACTGTAAGGCAACTTACCACTCAACAGTATCCGTTACTGTTCCACTGAGTATGTTCCCGGCTGTTAGGAGGATATTTTAGAGTCACCTAAAACACCGATAACGATATCACAAAACAGGTTCTTTCTATCACAACGTAATGCAACACAATACTGTGCTTTATTGCAAGTCGACTAACTACTCATTGACTATTCCTATTAACTCACCTCAAGTCAGTGCATGTTTTCCACATGGGAAATAAAGCTACCGGCAGGATTTCTAGCGATGGTGCATTCACATTGCTGCTCAAGCAAGAGTTTGTGTCATGTCCTGTCGGGTTAAAAGCTTAGCGTTAATGAGAGGCAAGAGGTATTCCTAATCACTTTTCTTAGTACTTCTGTTCTTCATTCTGTACTCACGTCTATGGATATGTGTTGAGATAAAAAATAATAACCAACGGTCTCATTTCGCGACAATGTAAATGCACCCTAAAGCCAGCCTAAAGAACGACAAAAAAAGCTCTGAGGCAATATTACCACATAATCAAGTAATTCATTAGAAACAATCAGACACATGACATCCACTGTAGGTCTTCGTGATTTTTCTAGCGTGACATATTGCTCTATCTGACATTCTCAACTTCAGTAGTTCAGAAGTTTTTCGCTGTATTGCAAGAGTACACAAAGCGTTGTCAAGGAGTGATGTTTATGCGTGGATACAAACTGTGGTACGATAGTTTTCCAACCCATCCCAATCTTAAAATGCTTCTTTTTGGTTTTGTCTGGTTAAGTCTCAGATTTCACATTTCTAGCCAAATTCCTTGAATGTCAAAAACACTACAGGAACCAGTACAATCGTTGAATAAATAAAAAAAAAAAATCCTCTGCTGAGAAGTATAAAGGAACATTCAGTATCTAGAGTTAGTCTTGTGTTTACTGCAGTCTCGACATCCATGTCACCTTTTGTTGTGAGTATCATAAGAGAACACACATATCCCTTTAACCCGGGCAGCCATTTTACAACAGGATGCTTTGCAGCTGAAGGGTTGGAGATACGTAGCACTTCTCCTGTAATGCAGATAGGGATCAGGTGGTCCGACGACTAGGTTAAGTGTAGGTTTCCTCACTGAACATCACAGTGGAGCAAAAAAAAAAAAAAAAAAAGAATCCACATCACAATATAAACCCAGAGCAAGTCACCCGGTGAAAAGTCCGTGAACTTTCTGTGGCTACTTCTCCTTGGCTTCGGCTGCTCAAAGTACATCCTAATGCGTCAAGCTTCAAGTATCTAAATGGAGAAAAAACAAAAAAACACATTTTGTAATTTCTGTTTTCTTTACAGATTTATTATAAATTCAATGTGTCGTCATAAAAATAAGACAGAAATTTACTACAGTAAATTACAGTATATAGTATGAACAGACAGATGAACAGAACAAAATAACAGCCAGGTTTACATCACTCTTATTATTGTTTTAGTACTGTTATCATGTTTTTTTTTAGTGTAAAGCACACTTTGTTAAGGTGTTGTTTTAAAGCGTGTTATATACTGTAAATAAATTTTTATTCCATTTTGATTTGATCTGAAATTTAATTACTCTGTTAGCATTAAGTGAATCTGTTAGTTCCAGAAGGTTAAAAAAAACATAAAGTTTTACTGTTTGAGGTTATATAAAAACAAATCTACAGTAATTATCACACAGAGCTGTTCACACAGGCGTTATTGCTGTTTCTTGTTCCTTATTTAAACCTATTAATATCTAATCACATTCTAATTGCTTCCATCCAAGGTAGCAGAGGACTCTGATCCGGATCTGTGGTGGATGCTATGCGGATCTGCCAGAGGCGAAGTGGATCTGAGTCAGATCCGGATCGGAGTTGTCTGCCCAATGGGATGTTACTATGTGACACTACTACAACAAACATGTTTAACACAAAGAAAAAAGCTGTCCCTGGCAAAAGATCAGACCTGAAGTTAAATCTGATTTGTCCACCGACAGTACTAGAGTACTACAGATATTGTATAAGTGCTTATATGACATCACTACAGACTTTGCTATTTTTGCAACAGTGACAGATCTTTGGGAAACACTGACGTTAGCCAATGATGTTAGTTTATTAGTTAATTAGCACAGAGCTGTGTTTAAGTTGAAAACATATTATAGTCTGTAATTGAATTCTTTATAATAAAAAAATTACTATATATATAGTATATATATATATATATATATATATAGATATCAATAAAAAAAAATTATCATTAAAAATGTTTCATTTATTTTAATACTTTACGGTGTACTAAAGCTTTATTAGTTTATTTTTTTGTATGTTTAGATTAGATTTTTTAAATACAGAAATATATTTTAAAAGTAGTCTAAATTACAAATCCAATAACTTAATTAATGAACACTCTACTAAGTAAATATGACTTTCTATAATGTTTACGGCTGCTTAATAATCTTTAGCCAGGATTAAATTCTATATTCACATCCGGATAGCAATTAACATAGCAAGACAAGTTTGCATTAAGTTGTTTTCCATATTAACTTGATTATCTCATACACACAAACACACACACAATTACACACAGCATACAGTACTGGTCAAAAGCCTTGGGCACCTTGGTTTTTTTTGTAGAAACTTTGTTATACTGTACATGTTTATTTGATGACTTTACAAAAAAAAAAAATTCAGATTTCCAAACATCAGCATCCCAGCAAAAAAAAAAAAAAAAATTATAGGTCGGAAAAGAAAGCAGCATATTATGTAAAAGACCAGTTTTCTAACCCAATAAAGCATCAGAAGCTGTGGCATCAGAAAAATAACAAAAGGTAATTTCCTTATAAAATGGCACAAATTGTACCTGAGACTACTGTATATTGCAGCAAAGGGTCATCACACTGATTATTGACATTGTTTTTCTTTAATTACTGTTTACTGCTTTTAAAAGTGTGTTTTTTTTATGACATTCTTGCACTACAGCGGTTATTTGCATGTGTCTAAGACTTTTGCATAGTACTGTACATTAGTAGTTGAGAATGTAGGAAATATAGGACCTGTCACATCGAATCAGGTAATAAGTCACATTTTGTGTGATTTGAGAAATGCATATTTTTGAGATTCCTGGTTCAATTCCTGGTACTCTATCATTACTGGCCAGTGTGAGTTTGTTTACAAGGAGGGCCTCCAAAAAAAGGTAAAAATCCTATTGTCTAGAATATTTTAATGATGATGCCTCATAAAACAATGTTTAACATTAAAAATGTTTAAGAATTGAACATATGGCCAACATTTCAGCTACTGCTGTTGGCCATAGCACACAACTAACCTGTGTCACTAGATATGATGGATCACATATTACATTATATTACATTTATGGTGCCTATAATTTTGTCTTATTTATTAATAGTATTGTTTTATTATATTATAGTGAGAATGTTTTTAAAACAATTTTCTCCAGTTATTTGAGTGTAAAAGTTGTCATTCTTGTGTGTAATATTTATTCTAATCTAACCCGTAAATGAAAATGTGTGCATGATAGTTTTATATAAACATTTCTGTTCATCTTTTTGAAGAAGCCCCACAGTTCCACAGGGCTCTGTATGCATGAGCAATTGAGCTTACAGTGACGAGCCAGGGAGTATTATCATGCCTAATCAAATCTTAAATATTCGTGTTTATAAGGATGATAAATGTCTAACCCAGTGTAGCAGACTGGTCTCTGCCCTCTCATGCACATGGTCCAATTCTCCTGGCTTTATACTTTGTGACATTTTCATCCTTCTGTACTTCTATGGCCTAGTTTAAAACATGATTCAGCCCTCATTTATAATGCATTGCAAAGAGCTTTTAAGCAATACTGATGTGGAACGAGGGTCAGCCAGCTTTGGTGATGTGGGAGTTCTACCTTCTCAGAGCAATCCCCAAGCTAGACACAATTAATGCTGAAAAGGCAAAATATCAGTCTGTATTGGTTAAATAACTTAATTTTAAATTAACTTAATAAGTCTGCATGAGACTAGACTATTAACCAACTCTTACAATTGTTAGATGGTGAAGATGGAGGTTAGTGTATTAACAATCAAACTCAACATAGAGAAACCAACTAACTAAATGTATTGCTATATGTAATATATTGATAATAAGATAATATTACTAATATTATATGAATATAATATAAATCATACTATTTGTCTTTTCCTGAAGTG
>JAOVVA010000016.1:2997359-3012769 GCA_028565275.1 Leiocassis micropogon
TTAATAATAAATAGTATGGGATTCCCATAAAATGTGACTTAATATTTGCATGTTACATCCCACAAGACATGACATATGATATAACTTAATCATGTAAGAAGATATGTATTTTGTGCAGGAAACTTCAACTGAGGAGAACTTGCTACAGACATGACAGCAATGACATGATACCCATTTTACTCCTTTAGTCTACATGAAAACCTTGTAACCTTATATTTTATGTATGGAAAATTAAATAAAGTGCTTCTTAAATATACATAATATTACACATTCTGCACCCAGTCCTGGACACAGACAGCTTTCTGACCACATCTGTGTTCAGTTAAAGTAAACAACAGATCACTGATTTCAGGTGGACTAGAATTTATTTATTTTTTTATTTTTTTGGAATACACTCAAATTTTAAAACAGGTTTCACACTTGACCACACATACCGATCTCTCTGAGCGAACCGCCTCAGGTTTGGAAAAAAACTGTCCTGAAAAGCAGGTCTCAGCAGTAATGCTCCATTACTGAGAGAGTTATTTCGAATCAGATAAATCCTATGTTATCTAATACAAGGATTTACACACTAATGTCCATCTTTGGAGACTGTCTCGTCTAGCTAATTTAATCTCAGCAGACCAGAGGTGATGTATTTTCAGCACTGGTTCTTAATATTGTTCTCACAGTATTTGTGGAAATATACTGTATACATTATACCTGTACATTCTATATATATTATATAGATTTCTACTATAGTCTAATACATATAGTTTGGACCAAGTCTTAAGTCATAACAATTGTACCATGTGCAATCATTATCAACAAGAATTTTTAAGACTCAATGTTGCATGGTAATATTCCCTTGATCTTTACTGTATAAGTCTGTAATATTAGCCTCATATTACTGGCTCCACATTTCTTCTTAAACAGCCTGACAAATGTAGCTCAGAAGTGCATCTATCTCTTTCCACACTGTGAGCACTTTTTTCCCCCTCTCTCTTCAAAGGCCAAAACACATCATTACATCTCACGCTAGATTCCACCCGCCTGCCTCAGATCACTTTTCAGACCCTTTCGGAATGAGGAGCAAGTGGTTCATTGCCATTTTTGGAAGTAAAATATGTTCTGTGGACAGTTTTTTAGTTTTCCTCTAGCATTAGAATGCAAAGCATTTCGCTGCCGAATGACTATAGAATAAATCTGATCAAGTGAATATGAGGATTTTTGATCAGTGGCCATGTGACAGGATTTCAGGTTACAAAGTTTCTACTATATAGTATAGTGTGTATGAACTCCCATGTTCAAGAGTAATTATGGCTGGATTTTAAAACATCAATAAAATTGCCTGATTGCAGGCTAAATGCAAATATGCACGGTGATTAAAACATTTTAAATTTACCTTCAGAATAATCTATATTTTACATCATTAATGTTCTTCGTGAAATCAGACATGAAACATACGGCACAGAATAATAGACGTTTCGTTCACAGACTGAGTCCCAGATGGTAACACCTTTTATCTTCCAACAACAGACAAGAATACCTTGGCAAATTCTCCAGGCATAGGTGTCACTGCTGTTCTTAGAATGATACACAACTTAAATAACATTTGGTTAGTGGGTCCTGTGGTGGTCTTTTTTTCACTGATCGACATGCAAGAGGTCGCCTGACAAATTGTGCACAGAAACCTGCAGGCAGTACTAGAATAAAATGTGTTTAGGTTTCCCAACGTACAGAGGTTCAATTCCTGCCTCTGTGTGCTTGGAGTTTGAATGTTCTCCCTGTGCTTGTTGTGTTTCCTCCGGGTACTCCGGTTTCCTCCCACAGTCCAAAGACATGCAGGTTAGGCTAATTGGCGTTCCCAAATTGCCCATAGTGTGTGAATGAGTGTGTGAGCGTGTGTATGTACAGTATGCGTGCCCTGCGATGTATTGGCACCCTGTCCAGGGTGTACCCCGCCTCGGGCCCTAAGTCTATAAGGATAAGCGGTATAAACAATGAGTGAGTGAGTGGTTTACATGGACCTTAATATTTCACTAATAATATGAATAATATACCAATTAGAACACAAATGCATCATGTAAACACTACAAACTGAACAGATTGGAACTTTTGGTAATCTGTTTAATGGAAAAATAAAAGCCATGTAAACGTTTGATCTGATTGTTTTCTCCTTTGTTGGATAAAATATTATTTCTGACATGTACAGTCTGATTGCAATTGACATAAAAGCCACTGGAGCTCTTACAGTCATCTCCTCTGGGGCCTTATACCTCTCCATTAACATGCATCATTCCATGAGCGATCATTGTGTCAATAGAAAATTTTCCATTTTGTCAGTAATAACAACTCTCCCCTAACAGTCTTTGGTTTGGATGGACTTTCATTCACCGGCTCCTGGTTTTTGGCAGAGAAAGGGGGCATTGATACGTTTAATATTCATCATGAGCTATAATGGTCCTCTTGCATGATTTTCCTGTTTATAAATTGCAGTAGCAGTACGTTTTTCTAAGACTGTGGCTTAATTTCAAAGATGAGGGAATAAAAACACCAATATTGTTCCCTGGCATTTGGTCCTCTTCTTCTACTAAATGAATTTATTTATCTCAAAGTTGGAAAAATCTTCTTCTTCTTGATTATATGCTTCACAATGAACAGAACCACTTTATACCATACATGTCAAAAAAAGTTAGATTTTGATTCAATTTATGCAGGTAAACCCATTAAACCCATAAAATTCTTGCCTTTGGGTCTCATGCATGTGGTCCATGCTTGGTGGGTTCTTCCCACTGGTCATGCAGATTAGTCTAACTGGCATTCCAAAATTTTCTGTAGTGTGTGAATGTTGACTGGAGGTCCTAACACAATCATAAAATGGGAATAAATACAATGGTAATCACCATTGGCCCCCACAGTCCCTAGTTGGACAACAGAGGTTCCAAGATAGATGGATGGAAACCCACATCATATCTTGCATCAGCATCCATGTAAACAATGACACTGAAATCAGTAATCAAAATTATTTTAGTTGGATTAAAGAAATTTTGTTAATTTAACCACAGCTATTCGAGAAGACTTACACAACAGGACTGTATAGTAAAACGAGTGAGTTAATTAGAATTACTTCAGTGATTCCATAAACTGGGACAAGTTACACTGTATTGTATTGTATGTACTATCAGAACAATAAAATACAAATTTCACACAAACTGTTTTTCCACAATGTCAAACTTAAACCGTGCTGGTTTGATTTGCCCTGAACTCACTACTGTTCCAAAGAAAAAGTAGGTAGAGGTGTTTTGTAAGTACTTATTTTTAAAAAGGCAAAAAGTGAACAAGGCTAAAAGTGAACTCAAGCAGAAAGAAGTGGAACAAACTGAAATCTTAAGTAGCTGCCAAGTGAGTTATGTTATCTTGCTACCACCTAGCCTACGCAAACCTGATCCAATACCTTGCAGGTTTAAAAAACAATAAACTAGATACTATTAAGAAAAAAAATGTATAACTTATTGTTAAAATGGATAGATCTCTATAGAAAAATAAGCATTTTAAGGATGATGTTCTCACTCACTCATCGTCTATAATACTTTATCCTGTAGTCAAGGTTGCATTGTGGGAGCCTATCCTAGGAGACTTAGGGCATGTGGCAGGGTAATCCCTGGTGCCAATCCATAGGATGATGTTCTAATTCATATCAAGTTACATGAACATGAACATACAGTATACTGTATGAACATTTGCACCACTTCCTTGGGTCGATGTGAATCCTGCAGACTCACCATGCTGTGGAGGTCTGGAAGGTCAAGAGGGTAGGACTCTCCACCTCTTCTCTTAAACTCTGTCTGGGATGATGTTGTTGGTGTGGGCCGTGGCTCAGACTCGTCCCTGAGCTCGGCTCTCCCTCCTGCGCTACGGCGACACTGTGCCACTGGTTCCTGGCATGTTTCAGCCATCGACCGCCCAATCCCCACTTCTCCAGATAGACACGACACACCTCGTAGTTCATGGCTGAATAGTATAAGAAGTCCAAAGCCAGCAGAACCATGACGAAGAAACCGTAAACCCACACGCCGATCAGAGCGGTGTAATTACTGCAACAATTTGTAGAGAACAGGAGCATTATTATTTAGGTAAATTAATGCATTTTTATTTACACATATACAGTAAGATGAAATGCTGTTCTCCAAAAACAAGTAAGCTTAGAGTCAGAGGAGCAAAGTGGTTTGGAAAAGGTTCCAAACAGATAAGCATAACTCGAATATCCTTTTTCTCAGTTACAGTACTTTGGAGCATTTCTTGAATCGTCCTTAACATCTGTAAAAAAAACTGTACTTGCATTTCCCAAAAGAATTCATATAAACAACCCAACACAATGGATTACATGCAAAAGCCCGTGACGTGCTCAAAATAGTAAGTCTATCTCTCAAAAATACATATTTATATCAATGAACATGTCAGCGGTCAGATCAGGTATATCAAAAAGGTAATCAAGATGCTTAGCCATCTTGTCAGTATAACAGTGTACATACTCTTTATGTATTTTCTGATCAAAACAATGGCTAAGCTTTGATGGCAATAATTAAAAACACACAAAGCTGCACTATATGGCATTACTGTACGTGAGAGAATGATTGCAAGAGATTAGACAGGACTCACTTTTATGCATTTACAGATTGTCACTGCAATACAGAAAAGACAAAGGGAAGACTGTTCAACAGCAAGTGTGGCATAGTTAACATAGCTAACTGTGTGGACTTTGCATTGTGGGTTTCCTCTGGGTATTCTGGTTTCCTCCCACATTCAATGGCCAGGCAGAGTAGGCTAACTGATTCAACCATTTTGCATGTACTGATGTATACAATGAACTAATGCTTTATTCTTTCAGGGTGAGAAGCAGCGTAATACCTTTTGATCAACAATGACATAAGATACTAATAATGTAGAAAAAGGCAGCAGTACACTTGACTGTGCTAATGCAGTCACTTCTTGGTCAAAAGAATTAGTATTTGCTTTTATGATGTGCACTAGATGATGTGAAGTTTGTACCTGTTGAGAAAAACTGTAATAGTGAGCCATTGCCTCCACCAGTATGACCCACATTATTTTCCAAAGTTTTTGCATTTTAACAAAAACAATCGTATGGGTACCCTGAGGGTAACTAACTAACTAACTACTACTATTACTACTACTATCACTCACTCATCGTCTATAGAGGATGTTATCCTGTACAGTGCTCAGGGGGGGCTGGAGCCTATCCCAGGTGACCCACAAGATGGGGTACACCCTGGACTGCGTGCCAACGCATCACAGGGCACACACACTCACACACACTCACACATGTACGCTAGGACAATTTGTCAATGCCAATTAGCCTAATCCTCATGTCTTTGGACTGCTCAAGGAAACCAGAGCACATGGAAATCCACCAAGCATGGGGAGGACATGTAAAAATCCATGGACATGGAGCCTGAGGTGGGAATTGAACCCAGATCCTGGAGGTGCATGGTGACAGTGCTAACCACTAAGCCACCCTACTACTACTACTCACTCATGCACTCACTCACTCATCGTCTATACCACTTTATCCTGTATCCTTTATTCAGGGTCGCTGGGGACCTGGAGCCTATCCCAGGAGGCTTAGGGCATGAGGCGGGGTACACCCTGGACAGGGTGCCAATCCATCACAGGGCACACACACATACACACACTCACACACTCATTCACAAACTATGGGCAATTTGGGAAGGCCAATTAGCTTAACCTGCATGTCTTTGGGCTGTGGGAGGAAACCAGAGTACCCGGAGCCCAAGCACGAGGAGAACATGCAAACTCCATTCATACAGAGACGGGAATCGAGCCTGGCTGGGAATCCAGACCCTGGAGATGCAAGGTGACAGTGCTAACCACTACACAACCCTACGTGCTGCCCTACTACTACTACTACTACTACTACTACTAATAATAATAATAATAATAATATGAGGTAGATATTTATTTATAACATTGATTTGATCTATAAATAGAACGATAAATGATGTTTCAAATAGCTTTCAGGGAATATAATGAATTATTTCAGAATGGGCAGTGAATCCCTAAAGAGAACAGAAGAGAGTTTAATTCATCTAGGCAGAAAACAGACCTGTACTTGCAAGAATAAAAAACAACAATCTAATTTATTTCCAAAGTGATGTAATTAAAATAGAGGTCATATCCTTTTGCATCAAAGAAAGCTCCACAGAGTAATACACTTGGCTTGGGTACACACACACACTGTTCTGTGACTGTGGAGGCCCTGGAGGCTTGAAGCCTGAAGTGTGAAATGGCATTTCTACACCTGCTTAATGCCATGACAGAATTACATGTTTGCTTAATGAACAGGTCTTTTATCTCATTTTCAGGAACGAGTACATGTGATTACTCATGGCTCAAACAGATGTTGACGAATACAGTCATATCATAAAATAATGGGTACACACAGCACATGATTATTCTATTAAAATTGTGCTAATACTCCCTACAGTATGCAAATCACTGAATCATCTTATAGCATGACAGCTCATTTATTAAATTTTTATTAGTCTTTCACTGGTGAAATAATATTAATTTCAATGTTACAATGAGCCTATATTTATTCAGTGTATGTTCAGTTTATCCATGTGAATCAATAGTTGTATGCAGAATTTTGGGCACCCCTTGCCAAATTTCACATTTTTATTTTATTATTATTATTTTTTTTAAGAAGAACGACCACTACCACAAACATACTAAGTAAAAAAAAAGCACTTTTACTAAATATTGGATGAATCTGAAAAAAAAATAAAAATACGGTATAGACAATTTATGTATAATGTTCAGTTTATTCAATTTCTAGCATTTAGCAGACACCCTTATCCAGAGCAACTTACACTTTATTACTTTTTTTTGTTCCTTTTTTTTTTTACATGAGCAATTGAGGGTTAACGCTTTACAACTTACACTTTATCACATGTTTTTTGTTCTTTTTTTACATGAGCAATTGAGGGTTAAGGGCCTTGCTCAAGGGCCCAAAAGTGGCAACTTGGGTGTGCTGGGGTTCGAACATGGGACCTTACGATCAGTAGTCCAATGTCTTAACCGATAAGTCATTATGACATATACAATAGTTTAGACCCCCTTCCAATTGTGAAGTATCTGAACATAATTGCCATGTTAGGTCTCAATCTTGTAAAAATGTAAACAGTGCAAGACTTTTGTATCATGCACACCGATGATTTAAGACATTGTGTATGGTAGCCATTCTGTATACTATCCACTATACCCCCCACCCCCATTGAATTCCCAACAGTGTTTGACTGATGGTACTTCGAGTCAATAACCTTGTGAACCAGGGTAAGGATAATTTTATTGATGGAGACTTAAAAGCACTTATGTAAGTCACTCTGGATAAAGTCGTCTGCCAAATGCTGCAAATGTAAATAAAAATGTACTGTAAAATTTAAAAATAGATTACTCTGAGTGGAAACTTCCATCATGAATGAAAAAGAGATGTCTTTTGTCTCTGGAGAGAATAAACAATTTGTTAATTGCACTTCACAAAGCAAATATAAGGGCATGCCACTTGGAAAGGCATGAGCAGAGTTAATATTAGGCTGGCACATTCTGAATAGTCACAGTAAAAAAAATAGTCAGTAAATGTGATGAAAACTAGTTTTATGTGGAAACAAATCATGCTTTGCATACATATAAAAGTCCAGTCTTCAGACAGCTGGCGGAATAAACGAGTTACAATAGCATCCGGGAGAGAAACATCTATCGATCTCTACTCAGACTTTATTGCTATGCAGGCCTGCAGGCAAACATTTAGTTATTTTTTTTTACTTGTGAAATGGGAAAATTTTCTCTATTAGCATATTATGCATATTATAATACAGCAAAACGGGTCACAGGAAAAATTGCTTCATCAGTGTGATGATATGATATGTGAACCATCATTTAAATAGAATGCATAATAAAGTAGGCAATTCATTATATAATAAGGCTAATATTATGTGAGATGTTATGAACAATTAATCTTGATCATGCCCATTCGCTCATTCCTGAAAAAGTAGCTTCTTCTTTATTCTGAAGCAAGTTAAACAATACAGGTTTAAAAAAATGAACACTCTTATTCTAAATACAAGCTTTCACAAACTAATATTCTATAAAAATTTGAACATGGTATACTGTAGGTACCTGTGCCATGGTGTGCAGTACCGTGATATTTTTGACAGTACCGTGGTTCCTATTTGTTAAAAATAGTACATACTGTAGTACTACATTTTGGTATATTTTTTTTACCATAGTGCTGTAGTATGGAACACATGCCAGGATCTTATCAAAAAAATATGTTATACATATTTATGTACCATAATGATAATATTTATATAGTATAGCACTATTGTACCATGTTAATTTTTTTCTTTTCGCAAAACTGGGTGTCAGTAGGTGCAAAGTAACCTGTTTTGGTACCATGCAGTGGGTAATACACAATATTCTTGTGAATACCAAGGTACTTCTTGGGTGACTACAATATTAGATACCTGCTGAACTTTGGTAGCCACTGTGGTACCCAATAAATACACCATCGTATTCAACAAAATACAGTTGCACTTACTATAGTACTAAGACGATACCTATCATACCTACCCTACCATTACCATTGTAATGTCTGAAGTTCCACAGTAATAGTACGGTACATTATGGTATGTACTAAAGTTCAAAATAGCACACTATAGTACATACTGTACACTATTACTCAAAGATTTGGGATCATTTGCACATTTCTTTGTTTTCCAAAGATAAAGACATTTTCTTTGCAATTCACAAACAATTTTATGCATTTCACAAACAAATAAAGTTAGCCGGAATTCTGACTGTAATGAAGGGGCCAGCACAGTCCCCGGATCTGAACCCTATTGAGCTGTTTTGGGAGCAGCTTGATTGTATGATACAGAGGAAGACTTCATCAAGCCAATCCATCTGGTGGGAGACGCTCCAGTGGGATAAAACCTCATCAAATTATCTTGTAGCAGCTAGAATGCCTATGGCCTGCCAGGCTGTAATTGGTGCAAAAGATGTTTTTTTGATGGAGGCAAAGTTTGAGGAACACATTCATAATTTCCTTCAAAATCAATATTTCTAACTTTGACTATTTCTGTCTTCTTCTTCTTCTTTGTCGTTCGGCTAATCCCTTTCAGGGGTCGCAACAGCGAATCATCTGCCTCCATCTAACTCTATCCTCTGCTTCCTCTTCTCTCACCCCAACTAACTTCATGTCCTCTCTCACTGCATCCATAAATCTCCTCTTTGGTCTTCCTTTAGACCTCCTGCCTGGAACCTTCTGCATGTCTTGTTCTTTAGCTTTTTTTTTCTATTCAGACTAATTTCATGTGTGTTTCCTTGGAAAACAATAACATTTCTAAGTGATCCTAAAAGTTATCCCAAACTACAAAGTAGTACATAGTAAAACATCTTAAGGGATGCTAGCATACCATAATATCATACAAACTAGTGATAATATTGTACCGACATCATGTTAATAAAAGCATCTCTCTCTCTCTCTCTCTCTCTCTCTGCTTTAAACTGATTTAATACAATATGTTATTTTTTGTCTAAATTGATCATGATTAAAAAACAACCAACACTGTGATTCAAAAGTTTCAAAGTTGAACAAATCTACATGATTTAATGGAGAACCAGCATTCTAAAACACACTGTAACTACAGAAAGCTACTTTTGTCAGAATCTTAGTTTTAATGTTAAATTAGGATAATTAAAAAAATGTGTAAAATTAAGTTAAATACGTTTTAGGGCGAATTTCAGGTATTTTTGTTCATTTTTTAAACATTCAACCAGTGTTTAAGTTGGGTGTATAAACAATACATCATTTTAAGGCATCATTGTATTGTATAGAATCACAAATTTTGTATCATTATTGTACTACATAAAAATAAGTTTAGGTAAGATAATGTTGTTAAGTATAACTCAGTTTCTTGTTTTTGCTGCATCATACAGTATGTTGCATCAGTTTAAAATCAAATAAAAAGAATAACTGCATGAGCTACTGGTACAATAATTCTTCTTCTTTTGTTTTTTTACTCACTTGTGAGCAAAACCATCAGAGGTGGTTGTGAGGTTAAGCTGCATGATGCCCTGGAACTCAGTCTCGTTGCAGCAGTACTTGAAGGCTGTGTTGTTGTGGTGACAGCAGAACATGTAGGTCTTGTTGTCAGAGAGGCGAGGGCAGTGGAAGCCGAAGTGATACCGCCCTTTGTGGTCCGAGTAGGGTTCGCAAACTCTGAAGTGTGCTGAAAGAGCTGTTTGAAAAAGAGGGAGAGAGAGAGAGAGAAAGAATATAAAGAGAGTTAAATTAAAGATGTTCAAGATACATACTTCATTTGATCATATGGAGTCTTTCAAAATAATGTGTAACAGACAAGCATTTTTTTTAGGATTTCACATTTGAACATATGTGAATGAAATCTGAATATAATAAATAAAAGATCACAGCTCATGCATTTGAGCCCTTCGGTAGATCATAAAATGCATAACATGCATTATGTAATGGCCTAGACGAATCAGTCTGCTGTGTTCAGTCTATATTAAAATAAATGTGCAACATGTGATGAGTATGGTTTACTTCCAAAATAAATGGTAAGTCTGATTGTCTTGTATACACAGAGCACATGTTTTTCAGATGTCTTTTACTAAATAATGGAAGGAAAACATACAACTCAGTGTTAAATACAAGCCCGTGTCTGATATATGTCTTATATCCTTCTTTCTTTTTTTTCTGTCTTTCTTTGGAATATCATATTAAATCAGTTTTTAGACCAGGATTTAGATCAGTTTTAATTAGACCAGGATGCAATATAGGACCATGTGCAATTATCCAAAGGGAACTATTACACTTTTTTATTTAATATGAATGATCAAAAACGTGTAAATGATGAACTTGCACCCCACTAACCCCTGTTGTAACCCATCCAGACAAACATGAAATAATCCTACATCAGTAATTGCACAGAACTGACATATCCTGATGGTCTGTCAAAAGTTGTAATATCTGACAAATGGCACAGATCAGCACCTTGTCCGTTCCAAATTCTGGCCCTCATATATAAAATATATGTTCGCTATTGAGTCTGACTGCAATCTTAGCTGCTTGCCTCCAAGATCATATCTGGTTTTTAACAGAAGGATTGCAGACATGACATCATTTGCATATAGATTAGAGCTATAAAGGAATGATGGACAGATAATTTGAATGGACTGAAGAACTCACGCAGGCCCTCTCCCAGTCCAGAGATCTTTTTTTACAGTCATGTGTTTTATGTTTTAGGCTGCAAATAAGGAAGTTTAGATTATAATTGTGTATTTATTATAGTACCAAAGCTTTCATTAGGTAAGGAATAAAACACTTCAGGACATAATCTTATTGTGTGATGCAAGACCATATATCTTTTTATCTCTTACATTTACTGTTGAGTTAAAAGTAAAAAAAAAAAAAAGTTAGCAAAGTGGTTAGCACTGTCGCCTTGCATCTCCAGGGTAACGGGTTCGATTCCCACATTGGGTCTGTGTTTATGGAGTTTGCATGTTCTCCCCGTTGCTGATGGGTTTCCTCTGAGTTTCCTTCCAAAGACATCCAGGTTAGGTTAATTGGTACTCCCAATTTTGCCCATAGTGTGTGTGTTCCCTGCGATGGACCACCCTGTGTACCCTGCCCCATGCCCCTGTGTACGTCTCCTGGGATAGCCCCCTGCCCTGAGTGAATGAGTGTTACAAGGTGCTCACACTGGAGACTCCTTCCCAAAATATTAAAGGGCAATTTAACCCTACAATGGAACGATAAAGTAGGCATAATTTTTAGGATTCCTATCAAGCTAAACTAAGTTAAACACACTAAAAATTCTACATATACTTATATTTACTAAACTTAAATTTGTAATTTAACAAAAAAATCATAAAGAGGCACTCCAAAGAAATGGAGAGAAAATGAAAATTAGAGGAAAGGGCCAGAAAAGAAATGTCAGCAATAATTGGTTATTTAATTCATAGTTTAATTGATAGTTTTTTTCACAATTACTGTTTCAAACGTTTTAATGGTAAAATTCAATATTCCAGTGTATTCTTTATATAGTTTGTAGAGGACAGGTTCAACCATGTCACATCCATAACTCCAGTTTATCTGAAATAATTTATTTCAAAAATGACAAACATTTTCAAATTTACATTTTTATGTTAATTCACATCTCTTTCATGGTACAAGTGTAATGCTTTCTGCAACTGTCTTTAAAATACACAGTGTTTGTAGAAAACCTGTACTCTCTCATAAATGTTTGTCCGTTTAATGACATAATCCATAATGCGAAAATGGCTATTTTCAGGATGTTATTGATCATATGAATTTTGCGGATTTAAAATTCATTCACTGATAATAGGTGCATGATCTGAGACTTTTTTTTTATCAATATGACTCAAAATGTCACATCCATAATGCCAGAATCACTCAAAATATATGTTTCCTTATAGAAATTTTACAGCACCAATTAAAAAAAAAAACTGAGTTAAATAAGTTAAATAAAGTGCAGTTTATTTTGCAGCTGGCACTTCTGTTAAAGCTGCTGTTATATAAAATTATACAACAGTTAGTTCCGACTAAATAATCTGAGGCAGTCCATGAGTGGTGATAATGGACAGTAACAGCACTGGCAGGTTTAACTATATTTAACCACAGGTGTTCTAACAATCATTAATTACACTAACTATTGGTCGTAGAATGGTTGAAAGTAGGAGAGCAGCTGCCTGCCAAAATCCACATTGAAAATTAATCATGGAAGCATTTTCAGCAAGTAAACACATTTGACAACTTTATGTCATCTTAATCAACACCTGCCAAAACCTGGGACATTACCCACGGCAGGGGAAATGCACATATTTGCACACATTGCACATATTTATACACACATCATGGAAATTAATAATGTTAACCAATTTTAAATATTAAATTCAACCAGCAGAGAAGTAAATAATATGAAATCCTATTCCTTTGTTAACATTTTATGAAAACAGCTATGATGTCCATTACATCACTGCATGACCTAAATAAAAAAAAAATTACACAAAGAATTCTAATACACAAAGAAATCAAAACAGGTTATTCATAAACACATACTTAGGGAATGATGACAAATCAGAGAAATATTCCAAAAAGAATATTATGTGAAAGTGTAATAAAGAAATGATCATGATGATTACGAAACAAAACAACTAATTGAATGTCCTCATTTGACCCCTTGTTAATGTCCATTAAAGCCCAGTACCTGTGTGCCCGGGCATATCGAGAGGCTGTTAATGGTCATAATATATTAGCACTAATAGACAAGAGAGCCCTGCCGGAGCACCTCTGACCCCATAAAGAGCCTTGAATAGCAGGGGAAGTTATTTGGCAGCACCTCTACTGAGTATCCATCAACCAAACAGGCAAGAAGTCAAGACTTAATACAAGGTTCTCATATTTAGGAGGAAGAAAAGAACAGAAGGAGAAAGCCAGGCATATGAAATGAAAACCACCTGTTGAGCCTTGTTTTTCTTCTACTATTTCAGCGAAAACCAATCAATGTGTTTTGATTTTTTGTTTGCTGCGCTATTAACATAGAGCAGTGTTTTGGTGCTAACAGCACGACCAGCGCTTGTTTTCTCTTCTTACACAATGGAGCGAATGCTAAATAAGTGTTCCTCCAGTGGGTGCCTGGGTACAGAGACACCTGCCTGACAGCCAGCTCAAATACCTGTCTCTATTTCTCTCCATGGTAACCGCTCTGATGTGTGTTTCATTCAGGGAATTGGCTAGCGGTGCAGTTAGACACATGCTGAAGTGATTTAGGAGGTAACAACCCCCCCAGCACCCCACCCCACCCCAACCTCCTTCAACCGCCTACACCCTCCTGTACCTTCCCCCATCTATTTAAAACTGGATTTGGCACATCCACCAGAGCACGTCCTGCTTCTTCAGTGCACTTCCTCTCACGAAAAAAATTGTAGGAATTGTCACGAGCAGCAGCGATTTCTTTGAACTTGCTACAGAGAAAGAAATCAGACGCTCTGTAACCTCATCTCTACCCTATAAACTCTTCTTAAAGGCTGTTAAATTCATCATAATTAGTGATATGAGATCATATCGCTGTTCTGGACTGCCTCCGTCCTTATTACCGTCATCATGCTTAGACTGGAATGCAAAAAGAGCAACCTGTCCATGGATGTAAAACTGCTATGGCACTGTGAAATATTTTAATATCCATTATCCAACCAATAAAGCCAAGGAAAGGGAAAGAGATCACTATATTTACACACCAGGTATATGGTAATTGTTATTTAATTCTTGGATTTTTATTTATTTTTTTGCCAGAATGTATAATCTGTCAGATGTTTTTATATAAGTATATTAACGTCTATTCAGATCAGGAAGAGACTCATTTGGTTGCGCCTAGTGCTTCATTAAACCTAGGTGTAAAGGTTCTTGTTGGCTCAATGGATTTATAGAGGTTAAAATCTTTTCATGAGAGTTTTGGCCAACACGGCGACTCAGCATGTGTTTCCTGGCAAGACACTTTGGGCGTGTGAATCAACCTGGTTATGATTTTATAATAATGGCAGATTGTGTTCTTTTTATTTTTTTTTGCTCATAATAACTGGCTGACTGACTGTGAGAGAGATTTCCTTTTAAAAGATATTAAATAATCACAGATGTTTGAAAGTACTCCCTGTCCTCAAACGACTTGGTATAATTGTGTCCATCTATGTTCCAATTACCATGTCTGCCTCAGGAAAAAATATAAGAGGATATGCGATATCGCAGGCAACGAAGAATAATTGTCTTGGAAATGGTTTATTTCACTGATAAAGTTATACAGCAGATTGTGGCAAATTACAGGATGAATGGAGTTTTCACATTTCTCGCATGCAGTTGGGTAACAAGTCTTGGAAATGGCTTATTTCACTGATAAAGTTATAGGGCTGATTGTGATAATATACAGGATAAATGGGATTCTCACATTTCTGCCATGTAGTTAGGTAACAGTGTTTATTTAAACGCCCTTTTTGAAATTGTACTTGCTATAGTGTTGGGTTAATCCCACTTAGCATTGGTGGACCCAGAGCATATTTGGGATATGGAATACTCGCAGAACTGAATAGTAATCCACTGGAGGGCACCACGAACATACACATATTCACACCTAGGAGATTTTAGCTTAGCCAATCCATGTAGAAGCACGCGTTTGTGAACTGGAAGCTAACTGAGTGGTAATTCAAGATTTTAACTATGGTGTTCCCTTTCAAAAGCTACACTCGATGCTGCGCGAAAGCGCTATGGGAAACGTTTCGTCGTGACCGGTTGTGAAGCA
>JAOVVA010000016.1:3042445-3062604 GCA_028565275.1 Leiocassis micropogon
ATCTTCTGGTTCTAGTGAGGACTCTCGCTGCTGCATTCTGGACTAGCTGAAGCTTATTTATGCACCTAGCTGAACAATCAGACAGTAAGGCATTACAATAGTCCAACCTAGAGGTGATAAAAGCATGAACTAGTTTTTCTGGTTCCAAGTTCAATTCCTGCCTCTAGTCATGGAGTTTACTCTGGGTATTCCAGTTTCCTCCCACAGTCCAAAGACAAGCAGATTAGGCTAATTGCCATTTACAAATTTCCCATAGTGTGTGAATAAGTGTGTGAGTGTATATGTGTGTCTGCCCTGCGTTGGATTGGCACCCTGTTAATGGGCGTACCCCGCCTTGTGCCCTAAGTCTCCTGGGATAGATAGGTCTTAACGAAACATGGTGAGTGACTAAATGTGGATTACGTGCCATGCTGATTTTCTTTTTTAATACTAGTTATTAAAATGTATTAATCTAGCCAGGTTTCTCATGAAAGACCTCAATTAACCTGGAACTGTATAATTGCTACTATTCAGAAGCTTCATCATTTTAAATTTCAAGCGGTGCTTTTAAGATCAGTGAAGGTAGTCAAGGCCATGGTTCGGTGCAGCAAAGCTGCTTGTGTAATTAAAACTTCAGCACAATTCAGCCTTTGGTAGGATAGTTAAATAGGCTGGACTTTAGATGACAGCAGGTGTTATCATCAGCAGAGATCTGTCTCCATGGTGACGCTGAAGCCATGAGGCGATTTAAAGTTATTGGATGGTTGATTCTGTATATCTGTTTGTCACTTGGGGGTTGAATAAACATTTAGATGTTTGCCAGCTTGTGAAGTTGCTCAAATGGAAATAACGATATTCATGTGAGTATCAAGAGCACTTTGTGTTGAAATAAAAGACAAACATCATTTCGTGACCTCCATCAGCATAACCATCTATAAGACATAAGCAAAAGACATTATTGCTTTGGTAGCCTGATATTTACAAACAGAGGTATTAAAAATCACTGATGCATTCATGTGATTTTTACACCCACTAGTTCAATAAATGATAGCCTTAATTGAAAAAACAAATGAGTGAATGATGTAAAATTTATTTATTTAATCAGGGAAGATTTGAAAATTACAAAGAGAAAAAAGTTTGTACACAAAGAGAATAAGATCATACTGTTCTTGCACATGAGAAGCATAAGGATTAGGATTTCCTTAGAATAAAATAATATGAATATAAACAGTGATTACAGTCAGTTATGGTTTTTTGGCATTTGGCCTCAGTAAACTACCACATTTAATTTGAAATAAAACACTCAAGACTTTCAGCTTCAATGCGTTTGACAAAAAAAGAATGACATTAACCATTCAGGAATTACAGCCATTTTCATACACACATACATTTTGAGGGCTCATAAATAATGGAACACATGGCTCACAAGCAGTTGCTTGGCCAGGTGTGGTCTGTTCCCTCATTATTAATCCCTTGTTTCACTGAATTCTAAATGTGATGTATCAAGAGATGTCTATGCAAGGGATGAAGGCCATTGTTAGACTGAAAAACTAAATAAGACTTCTGAGAGATGACAAAAACATTGGGAATGGCCAATACAATAGTTTGGAACATGCATGAAAAGAAGGAATTAACTACCAAGCTCAGCAACAGCAAAAGGGCTTGAAGACCACAGTAAACAACTAAAGTGGATAATCGCAGAAATCTGTCCATGGTAAAGAAGAACTCTTTCACAGCATCTAGCTAGTTCAAGAACACTCTTGATGAGGTACGGTAAATGTCATCAAAGTCTACAGTTAGGAAATATCTTTATGAAGTATATACAGACACTTCACAACAAGGTACAAACCACTGTAATGCTCAAGACCAGAAATGCCAAATTAGATTGGACCGATGAAATTAAAATTAACTTGTACTAGAATGAGGGAAAAAGAACAGTATAGTGATGGAAAGGAACAGCTTGATGATCCAAATGATCCAAAGCATACAACATCATCTGGCAAATACAGTGGAGGCAGTGTTATGTCCTAAGTGTGTATGGCTGCCAATGGAATTGGGTCACTGGTGTTTATTGAAGACCTGACTGCTGATAAAAATAGCAGGATGAATTCTGAAATATAGGGTTGTACTCTCTGCTCAGATTCAGCCAAAAGCTGCAAAACTGATAGAACACAGTTTCACAAAGCAGATGGATAATGACCCAATACATACAGTGAAAGCTACCCAAGAGTTTCTCATGGCAAAGAAATGAGATAGACAAGTCAGAAGGCAGAAAGACCTAAGAAAAAAGCAGCAGCTGCAGTAAAGGCCTAGGAAAGCATCTCGATAAAGGTAACTCAGCAATTGGTCATGCTGATGGGTTCCTGACTGCAAAAGATTTTCATCCAAGTATTAAAGGCAATCCTTATGTTTATAATTATATTAGATTGTTCCATTGTTTATGAGCCACCCAATGTAGTGTGTGTATGAAAATGGCTTCAGTTTCTGAATCGTGAATAGCACACGTTTGTCAAACACCTTGGATTAAAGCTGAGAGTCTTCACATTTTGAGGGTTTCATTTCAAATTCAGGGTTGTGGTATTCAGAGTCAAAATGCCATATGCCAAAAGAATGTATATTTGTTCCAAAATGTGTGTGTATATTTAACATTATTAAAGCCAGGCTTTCTTAGTAGAACATTGCCCAAAACCTCATATGGCTTCTGCCAGATGTCTTCTTGCCATAGTGCATCCTGGTGCCATCTCTTCCTCAGGAAAGTGTCTCACATGCACCCAGCTGTCCACATGATATAAAAGAAAATGTGATGCATCAGACTAGAGTACCTTCTTCCCTTGCTCCATGGTCGAGTTCTGAAGCATATTTGTGCTTTCAGGGGTGGAGAGGGGTCAGCATGGGCACTCTGGGGTTACCCCAGCCATTATAACCAGCATTAAAAAAGCTACTAAAAAAGTTCCCTCAAGCTGAACGTTTTTTTGTAGTTCTTCTGTGGGAATGAGTCAAGTGGAATAGTTTTCACTCCCCATGCACATCAATAAGCCTTGGCCAACCATGATCATAATGCCAGTTTACTGGTTGTCCTTCTTCGTACTTCTTGAGCTAGCAATGCCTACACAGGACATTTAAGAGTCAGACGTCAATTTAAATAAAGTCAGCTGTGGATGGTTTCCAGTCAGGGATTAAACCTAGCAATATGTTAAAAGGCTCTCAGACTGGGAGGCCTTTTAGTGTACAGACTGTACGTGTATTCTTAATATTAGTTCTTATTCATTTATTAATGGTCGTTCACCTCCAGGGTCAAGGGTTTGATTCCCACCTTAGGTCTGTGTGTGTTTGCAATGTTCTCCCCCTGTTTGGCGGGTTTCATTTGGGTAATCTGGTTTCCTCTTACAGTCCAAAGGGATTGACCCCTCGTCCACGGTGTACCCTGCCTTGTGTCTTGAGTACCCTGGAATACTGTAGGCTCCAGGTTTCCGACGACCCTGTACAGAATAATCAGTATAAAGCATGAGCAAGTAACTCATTATTCATGAATGTTGTAGTTATAAACTACAACAAATGGTAATAGAGGCCCATTAGGACAGGAATCACAGTGCCCCAGGAACAGTAGAGAAGGAGCAGTTTTTTAATACTTTAATATTTAATACTAGTTTGAAAATTGTTTTAAATATAGTGTATAAAATGTAAAAAATGTTGTCATTAACGCCACTATGCCTCGCTAAAGTGTATGACCACAAGCCATCACTGACTAACTCTAAATCTAAATTTTCAGGAGTCAGGAAAATAAATACTCCTAGATTTAAACTTATCTATATTTAAATGATCTAACTTCAAAGCCAAAGATTAATATAAATCCAGGAGTAAATCAGGGTTCAAAGGAAACCTCTCATAAGGCAGGTTTAACTTTGTCAAACAAAGGGTTTGTAATACTTGGACTACATCAATCTAGACCAAGCGGCACCACCAGCCAGACAAATAAATTTCGCTTTCGAAGCACAAACTTTCACATCAGAAGATACAAACTTAGACCATCTTGTCTCCAACTGTACATAGTTTAAAAGATTTTGGCATGTAGCACCTTTAATCATAAAACTTGTGATTTATGTGGAGTCAGTGAACTGCAGTATTTAAAGTTCTAACTGTCTGCAAGGCAAGCTGTAAAATAAGACCGAATTATATTTGGATACCTGATGCTCCAAGGCTACAGTATAAACCTGGTACAGTCTATGAATACGGAAACCTTTTAGAAACTCTATGCTGTATAAATTGAATTTCCTTCATATGTTCATATACAGATTCAGAACTGGTATTTCATTCATGCTTAAGGTGCTTGCACTCGATTATAGTTTTCAAACACATTGGAAAGGTGTGACTGTGCATTTTCAGGAACACTTTTTTGTTCAAAGCAAATTTTCAACCAGCATCCCCTTGAGGATGTTACTACAACATGGCACGCATTTGCATTGGTTTTTATAGAGTGCTTTGAATTTTGGAAAAAGCTATTTGATTGCCTTAAAAACACTGCATTTCATATCAAGAAATGTATGATTCCTCACTCAGTGAGCACTGATCTCTCATTAAAATGGTCTAATGGTTAAAATCCAATACATTCTTTAAAATTCACTGATCCTATGAAGCTAGAAAACTACTATATGTGCAGATCCCACATCAACACTAGATTTTGTCTTGCAAGATAAATCCTGGAGTTCTTCCACACTGAGCATGGAGTTCTTTAATTATCAGGTTCCTTGAATTTGTTTGCTTTTGCAGGCTTGTCAGACATTATTTTAGATGGACGAGCGAGGTTTGAACTTTTCTAGATTGATTCCTGGTTTAAAAGCAACACTATCTTTGCTCATCACAATCTCACAAATATACACTGGTGATTTGAGTTTAATATGGTTTACAGTAGGGCTATATAGGGACAAGAAGCATCAGAACTTAAAACCAATTTTAAAGGAGCGTACCTGTGTTCCCAGGGCCCCATGTTCTATAGTTATTTTTTTTCTCACACTACAGTAACTCTCCTATTCTGGTTTGTTCTTAATGGTGCCCTTTCAAGTGTCTTTTAAGCAAGGCTGTGTTTTTCCCGTGTGCGTGGAGGGCAGTGGCATGCACTTTGTGAGGGGCACTAGATTTTTGAAGTTGCACTTGAAATAAATGTGTTTCATGAATATCAAGACAATGTTGTTGACCTTTTGTTAACGTCATTCAAAAGAACATATTCCACTTTCTGACTGGTATATGATAGTAATTTATTAATATTGATCGATAAATAAGAAAATTGGCAAAAAAGTGATATTTTTTCATGACTATAGCCAACGACTTCTTACACACACACATATATAGTTATCATTCATATATATGACCAAGTTATATTCTCTAGCAAAGTAAATTAAAAAACCTAACAGCTGTTTTATGTACAGAACTGTGCAAAAAAAAATCCATGAACAGAGATGCGTTTGAAAACATTTTAACATAAAAGAAACTTCTATAAAGGTCACTAAAGAGTAATAAAATAAACACAGTATGTGGTGCAAAAGCTCTTTGCTTGAAAATAATCACTAGTGTTGGATACAGATTTGAATAAAATGGAAAATCTTTTACATTAACCTGCTAATCTCATCGTACCCAACTTAACACTTTATGGGAGGTTTTTAATGAATATTATACAGAGTTCTCCACCATCACCTTTAAAACACCATGAGAAAACACCTGAGGGAATACCTTTTTGAAAAAAAAGCATTCCTGTCTTTACTATAGTTCCAGAGACATGTGGCATCTGTTCCAAACATCCCACCTCACCATCATGGACATATACTGTAGAGTGGGTATGAAATGAGGACAGGTACAGTTTTTGTTATCTTGGAGATCTTTTGACAGTGCTTTGCTACCCTCGATTGCTTCAGTTACACTACCAGGGATTGATAAGCGCCAGCTTTTTTTTTCCACACTGAGCTAATAAAAATGAGCACAGCCCATCACAGTTGAAAGTCAAATGGCTTTGTATGCCATTGAGAAGGAGATTAGCTTTACCTGACTGAGTTTACAAGTCATTTTAGGAGTCAAATCTGTGATTGTTTTTTATTTCTTTACATTTTTTCTGACATATTGGTATTATATCTTTCACTTAGATGTTAAAAGTTGCACATAGTAAATACAGCTGAATAAAACAAAAATCTGTGTCGGTCTTCATTTTAGGCTGCAGAACGAAAAAGTGTGGGATGGGGGGGGTGATTATTTTTTATACCCACTGTATTGATAGACAGTGAGATTCAGTGGACGTCTCTAGCCGATGGTTCTAACCTGCACACATCTTTGTTTACTCTTCACTCAGGCGGCCAGAATGTGTGTTACCATGGTGACAACACTGTCGTACTAAAGAGAGAGACAAGCTTAGGTAGATTCATTAAGACGGTTTCTTCTCATTATATTACTAGTCCGAGCCGACATCTGCAATATTATATATATATATAGATATATATCTATATATATATCTATATATATATAGAGTGTTTATTAGATACATTATCTAACCATCAACCTAAAAACATTTTTGATTATTATGTAGATTTTTTGGTTTACTTTCAATACAGTCAAACTGATCATATAACATTTACTGAATGTAGGCTGTTAATGATACAGACACTTATATTGAACAGGAACACAGATTCAATCTATAGTTAAATAAGTCTCAGTGTGTCTTCAGAGCTGTAATGAATGACCTCTAAAAATTCCCTGCATATTGACAGCACCATATCATCCAGCTGTGTACACAGAAAGCAATCATTCTCCAGCCAGCACAAACAGCATATACTGTTCACACACACAACATTTAAGTTAAAGAGAATATGCAGCTATGTCTAAAACTACCCGGTTTGAAACTTATTAACCTGTTAGAAAACTTAAACATATGACCTAGAAATCAATTGTATTTCTTTCCTTTTAGGACACAGGGGTAAGAGACAATACACAGCACTCTTGTTTAATAGCTCTACTTGAGCACTGTAATCAACAGCCCATGCCAGTGCTGAAGGTGCTAAGGTGTGTGAGGGGGTGGTGGAACAAAGGGCAGAGTGATTAAAGAGAGGAAGTGAGGGCAAGTGAGCAATCCACAGGGAGAGGCTTTAATCATCAATCACTGGCCCGTGATGAAGTGAGTGATTTAAGCACTCACGTATGCATTCTCTCTCCCCTCTCATCAGGTACAGGGCACAATCATAGTGCCACTCCTTGGAATCATAATCAAACCTCTCACTTGTATCATAAATATGCAACATTTGGAGATCTTTCAGTATGTGCCCCATTAACTTTGCCCTCAGCTATAAACTGGAAAACAGTTTTCGGAGGCAAATCAGACAAGATCATATTGCTTCATAAAAAAAAAAGGCTAACACTGTAAACCTTCCCCAAAGTCTACTTCTATTCCTCCAATTTCCTTTTGGCACACTGAGAGCCATTCAGGGTTGCCCTTGTTACTAATGATGCTTGTATCATTGACCCATAAATTGCATTTACTGATAGGTCACCATCTGGCATTTTGGATAGAGAGGACAGTAGATGGCAAGTAGAGGTCAGTTAAATGTTACCTCTAAAAATGGCAGAACAGAGAGAGCATCTGAAGTATCTATTTCTATTATATCCATCTATCATCTCTCTATTGTAAAGATTGTTTTAGAAGAAAAGTTGGCAGTGTATTATTCTCATGGAAAAATCTCATTTTTCATATGCTCAAAAGCAGATCCTCCAACTTTGAGATTTTAAAGCATAACAATCCAATAAAGGTAGAGACGTACTGTATGATCTGTGTGCTGAGAGAGTGCAGGTTGTATGACAATAACAGATTTCATTAAGGGATTGGAGGACCTGTATGTAGCTGGGTCAAAAAATGTATTTCTGGATACTGTTCAGGAATTAAAGTGCAATCAGAAATTGCACCCTTGAGTAATCAAGCAGCTCGTGAGAGGAAGCACAGGAGAAATCCCTGATTGCTCTCACCACATTAAAATCTCTGCTGCATTTAATGAATATTTCCAAAATTAAGGATTAAATTTTTGTTCAGGTGAAATGCTCAGATACAGTATTGGCACATTAAATATTTAAATATGACACCAATAAGCAGAAAAAGCTTAAAAAGCTTTTCAAAAACTACACATAATTATTTTGTCCTGCTGTAGAAATCAATTAATTAAGTATAGGTAAGGTGAGATGAATTTTAGATCTCCATAAGCATTGAATTCTTAATATCCAGTGACTTGTAGGCCTTGTTATTTCTTGTCTAGTTCTTCCATGAAGAACTTGTATGAGGCTCCAAAATGGTTCAAATTCACCTGAAAAGTGTAAAATAAGCTAAAGTTTAAATTTTTCACTTCCATTCAATTTTAAATATAAAGCATTCTGTTTATACTGTATGCGTTAAATATACATTATATTCAGAATTACAAATACTATATGTCCTTCGTCCACAATAAATTGTCAGCAGATACTGGTGAGTAGACACAGCCACAGAAAGTGTGTCTTTGCTGTGTTTGTTTCCATTGTGTGGTGTTCTTCAGCAACCATAGCAACCATATATTGGCTCCAACCTTGTCAAACCTATTTATTCATGTGTACGACCATAGCATGATCCAACAACCAGCAGCCATGCAAAGTGCCACAGAGTAAATGATTTCTAATCTATTTAGATATTTATCAATATATAGTAACAGTTAGCATTCTGTCATAACAATAATAATAATAATAATAATAATAATAATAATAATAATAATAATAATAATAATGAATACTATATCAAATAATCTATGATATAGATATGTACCTTGTTGAATCTATGCCATGGAGACTGAAGGAAAATATGGGACCAACAGTGTACCAGAAAAGTGTACCTAATGAAGTGGCCAGCAAGTGCATACAATACACTTTTTACAATATGTAATGCCTTTAGAATTTTTTTTTTTAAAAATAAATAAAATAAATAAAACTTAAGTTCTAGATCTAAATGCTCTAATTATAAAAGATATTGCCACTGGTGTCATTTCACTGACTTCACACAAAAAAAAAGTGCAACTTTATTTCTAAAGCTCTCAGGGACATTATTAAACAACACTTGAAAGGAAAAATCTGCAGAGCCATAGCAAAGCCTGTAAACACAGCTGTCAGAAAAACGTAACTGATGATATGCAGGAGGAAAATTCACAGGACAACAAGTAATCCTCCCTGTCTAAATGCACAACGCAAGAACTCACAATGTGCTCTCAGATTAATGATAAAAAAGTTAAAAAGAAAACAGCAGTCTTGTGAAAAGAGTTGTAGGACACCTTGAAAGCAGCAGAAACCACAGGTACCCAGGGAACAATGAAACTGCACTGCAGTCATCGCCATTCTCCACACCCCGGTAAAACTATTCTGCTTAGAAAAGAAGCACAGAGATTTGACCATGATCCTGCCCTGAACTCGATCCAAGCCGTTTCCACATGTTTGGGTTTTTAAGGCCGTTCCTGGGAGGCCAGCATCTCAGACATGAAGCAGGCAGTCCGATCATGGCTCCGGCATACTAAGAAAACTTTACACCATGATAGTATCCAAGCACTAGTGAAACGCAGGGATATTGTATCAGGAGAATATACTGTATGTAGAAATCAGGAGCTTTTACTCTTATAACTGTGTTCTGTTATTTTGCACAATCAAAACTCCTGGGTTTTGAATGTCTCTCATAAAACTATTTCGAGAAACCAGAACTCTTTTGGAACATTAAACCCAATTATTTGCCAATAATTCAGCTTGTAATATTTGATGAAAGATGGGCTACATGTTTTTTCCCCCAAGAACACCAAATCTGCAGTGGAGCATAGAGGAGGTGGAGCTGATTCTAGGCAAAATGTACTGGAGCATTAAAAGAAGACATGAGTGGATTGATGTACTGTACAGTGACATATTGGAGCAGAATTTAATCTGACTGGCCAAAAAACTCAACTTGGGAAAAGGTACATTTTAACAAGAGAACAAAAGCAAAACCAGCCTCATATAAAGATAAGACATCCTTGAGTGGTCTAGTCAATTTTCTGCCTTGAATCCCATTGAAAAAAAAAATATGAAGGATTTTAAAAGTACGAGTCCGTGAAAATGGTGCATTATAGTCTTGGGGAACTGAAGAAAGTTTAAGAAGAGAAATGTACAGTGCTGCAAAGGCTAATTATTTCTTACGGTAGACATCGCAAATTGTCAGCTGTAATTGCCAACATCAGCTTACAAAATACTAAAACTGGTGTCTGAATTCTTTCAGCATATGTTTTCTTATACTTAAGAATCCATATACTTTGTCCCTAGTTATAAATACAATGTCAAAAGAGGCAACACTGTGTCGTAATGGTTAGCACTGTGAACTCGCACTTCCAGAGTCAAGGGTTTGTCTCCCACCTCGGGTCAGTGAGCGTGGAGTTTGCATGTTCTCTCTTATGCTTGGTGCGTCTCCTCTAGGTACTCTAGTTTTCTCCCACAGTCCAAAGGCTTATTGTTGTTCCCAAATGTTTCGTAGTGTGTGTGCACTGTGATGGATTTGCACCACCTCGTACCCTAAGTCTCCTGGCATATGCTCCAGGCCAATGTGGCCCTGTACAGGATTAGCGGTATAGAAAATGAATGAAGGATGTCAAAAGACATTTTGTATGTAAATTGGAAGTGGATAATAAAAAAAAAAATGAAAACATACACACAAGTGTCTAAATGTCTGTGAAGATTCTTAGTCATCCAGTGAGGTTATCTGGAAGTTGAGTCATTTCAACTGGACTAAGTAAACTAAGAAGAAGTCCAGTTAACATGACTCAACTTCCAGACAAGTGTCCATATATTTATTTATTTTATTTTATATATAAAATATTCACAAAGTGATCACAATTACAAAGGCTGTTCTAAAAAAATAATGCAAAAGTGGGCCTAACCTTTTAATTAGCTGACATACAGTAGGTTGTTCAAATTGCATAGATTGGTGGAGTAACTCTTCCTCTATTCCTATGCACTACTCAACCTACTCTCCATCCTAAGATTTTGGAAGAAGTTTTGAAATGACAAGTTAAAAACTCAAATCCACTTTGAAAATGGCATTTGTTGCAGTTGATGTTCTCCCACTGTGCTGCAGAATGTTTATGGAGATGACACCATTGACAAGAGCCATGTGCACAGAAGGATGAAGAAGTTTAAAGAATTGGAAACAAGCACTGAAGACAAACAATGCAATTGGAAACCATCAACTGAGACAAAGAGAATTTTCAAAGAGAATTTAAGAGTTGGGTTCAATGATGGCACTTGTTATGAAACTACACCCACACACAAAAGTGAGTACACCCCCTCTAATTTCAGCAAACATTTTAGTATATCTTCTCAAAGGACAATACTATAGAAATGGAACTTGGATATATTTTAGAGTAGTCATAGTGCATAACAGTATAACAGTATAGATTTACTGTCCTCTGAAAATAACTCAACATACAGCCATACAGCCAACGAAAGTGAGTACACCCTAAGTGATAAAAGCTGTACATCTTTAACCCTGCAAAGTCACACGTCCTATTCATCATGTTCATGTGTTTGTCAGTATGTTCCCAGATCTGAACCCTATTGAGCACCTGTGGGGCGTCCTCAAGCGCAAGGTGGCGAAGCACCATGTGTCTAACATCCAGCAGCTCTGTGATATCATTATGGAGGCAGGGAAGAAGATCCTGGCAACAACATGTGCAGCTCTGGTGGATTCCATGCCCAGGAGGATTAAGGCCATGCTAGATAACAATTGTGCTCACACAAAATATTGACACTTTGGACACAGTTTTGACATGTTCACTTAGGGTGTACTCATTTTCGTTGCCAGCTATTTTGACAATAATTGTTGTATGTTGAGCTATTTTCAGAGGACAGTAAATCTGTAATGTTATACCAGCTGCACATTGACTACTCTAAAATATATCCAAATTTCATTTTTATAGTATTGTCCCTTGAGAACATATAATAAAGTGGATGCTGAAATGTGAGGGGTGTACTCATTTTTGTGAGATACTGTATGTTGAGTAGTACATTTACATGAAGGTAGTAAATATATATTTATAGTTACTCTATAATTTTGTGCAACTTGAACAACCTTTATAAGTTAATAAAAAGAAAGTTATGCACACTTTTGCATTATGCTTAATATATCCCTCTTGTATGCATTCGTTTAAAAATAACGGACTGTATAAGCCTTTTTTTTGTATTCAGACTCAGTGGTGCATTTTCTGACATTTTCTTCTGCTCTAAAAGAAGAGCTTAAACATTTTTTTTTTCAACTCACCGCTGTTGCCAGAGAATTTTTCAGTAGCAAATGCAAGAGCAACAATAGAACAACAAAGAATGGTCATGTGCCTAGAGAGACATAAGCAGCTCTGAGAATATTTTTCTTATTATATTAAAAATGAGATGTCAGCAGATCTCAACTTGCTGAACACTGAAGGTTTTTATCCCATTCTAACAGACCATCAAGTGACTAAGACTCAAGGGACAGTAGCTAAAGAGGTTTTGGTTGAACACCCACTGGAACACCCACCACAAATATTTTTAATTATACAGTTTCTCAGCCTTTTCCAATATCTTTTCCAATCCAGTAATCTAGTATTATCCCACTGTGAGTTGGCTACTTTAATCCCTACTTGAACATGGTAACCTTGTAACATTCTTGTTATATAAGTTACTTACAACATTTCAGTCTCATTGAAAGAAATATCATACAGTTCATCTGTTGACTTTAAAATTAATCTTTTGTCCTGTCCTGGGAAGTTTCCACATTGGCATGTCTCTTTCCAAAATAACCACAGTTGTTTATATGGAGCTGACATTTTGCTAACTAGTCCTTCTGTGTGAATGTGATGCATGGCTCTGTGTGAAGATAATGGAAACCTTAAAAAGGCATCTCTTATTGGTGCTTGGGCAAGACAGAGATGAGATGAAATGCAGATGAGAGGATGTGAAATACACACTGTTTTCACATCCAAACCTAGTTGGATAATAAATTACATAACATAATATAAGGAATTATACACTCTTGCCCTCTGTGTGACTTGTCATTATCTCACTTGATGCTGATCCATCATAGAAAATAAACAAATGTAATAAAGACAAAACCTATTCCAAATTGTAGTGTGGTTTAACTTTAATAATTTTACACTCAGATTTAATTAATTTAGAAGACATATTTTCTGCACATGAGTCCACAGAACCTTTTTGTTCTGGGATATTTCATGTCTTAGGAGTATTTTAAAAAGCTCTCATTCCTTGCTCTGCACTCATTCCTTGCTCTTATCCACCAATATTGGTTATAATAATAGTCCCACCTCTCCTGCTTGATGCTATTTAGAACAGTTATTAAAATGCCTGCCTGCTTCATTCTTGTCTATGATGTGCCCATAATACCCGTCATAACACTGGCAGGTAGAATAAAAAGCATTGGGCATTTGGCACAGAAAATAAACACGTCATAGAAGGGTCTGCATGCAGAGATAATGCCACAGAAACTCACTTGGCAAAGCCTGTGGCAAACACACATTCACAAAGGGGATCTCACATCACACTCGGCCTCCTTCTGTGCGCCACAGCAAAGAGAGGATATGTAATAGGGTATTTATTTAAATTCATGCAATGCACCAGCGTCAGCCATCTGGACATTTTAAAGGCTGAGCCTGAGAGTTTTAAACTGATAGGTAGTTTGAACTAATAGGTAGTTAACATATATGTAAGGTGTCTTTGCATGAAAAAAAAAAAAAGAAATACATGATAAGGAATGACTGTATACCTAACATAATATAAGGGAAAGACATTTGTGAATTATACTGTCAATATATAAATGTTATTGATTTAATGAGTAAAAGTTGTAAATGTTGGCAAATTAATTAAAATAATCAACCGCACTGAATATTTTTCTGTAACACCATAGCTCCTTATGTTTTCTTTCATACATATATATATATATATATATATATATATATATATATATATATATTGGGAATTGAACCCAGACCCTGTGCTAACCAATAAGCCGCCTTTTACATTTACTGCATAAAGTATATTAAATTAGGCAATAGAAAAAGTTAAAGGCAGTTATATAATACACAAATATATAAAATATCATATATTTTTTCTATTGCCTAATTTAATATACTTTATACAGTAAATGTAAAAGGTGGCTTATTGGTTATCACTGTTGTCTTGCACCTCCAGGGTCCGGGTTCAATTCCCGATTCGGGGTCTGTCCGCATGGAGTTTGCATTTTATGCTTGGTGAGTTTCCTCTGGGTACCCTGGTTTCCTCCCACAGTCCAAATAGATTCAGATTAGGCTGATTATCTGTTCCCAAAGAGCCCATAGGGTGTAAATGATCGTGTGAGTGTTAGTATGTGTGTGTGCAATGCAATGGATTGGCACCCTGTCCAGGGTGTACTCCACCATGGGCCCTAAGTCTCCTGGGATAGGCACCAGGCCCCCTGTGACCCTGTATACAGGATAAAGAGGTATAGACAATATGTGAGTGAGGGAGTAAATATAAAAGCAAAAGATGCTAAAAAAAGATCCCAAAAAGTTGTGTCTAAAAAAGTGGGGCCTCTATGGGTACAAAGTACAAGTACTCCATAAAGAAATCCATTCGATTGAGTTACTGATATACAGCATTTTAAAATGTTTTATACACTTGTTGATGCTATTGATAACATGAAAGTGCAGTAGACATTGATAGCGACAAGATTTGAAATTATTTAAAAAATTGACTCACAGTGAGTGTCTTTAATTATTTAGATAAACTAGCTAGTTGCTACCATTGCTACGTAATTTGTATAAGGCAAGTAGTTGAACATGGGCATATTACAGCAAACCTACAGAATATAATATTGTTAAAAGAAGATGGCCAAAACTTTATAATAATAGGCGTGTTAGATGAAACTCAAACCAAATGCATAAGAATTCACAACATACTTTTGCTCAATATGTTATAATATATAAAAATACTTATACTAATCTTACCTTTGACAAGCGTGCCTGTTGGAGAGGCTTGAAAAGGGAGACTATTTGGGCAGGATCCGTTGCCCAGGTAACCGTCAATCACTTTGGTGCGCTAACCAATCTACACTTTCGTAATGACCAGCCAGCCAACACTAGAAAATCAATGCACTTTTTGTGATTGTAAGCTTAAATGCAAAAAGTCTCTATTTTAAATATAGTAAAAGTACAGGTTTTGCATAAAAAATGTAGTAGTGGTAAAAAGTACAACATACCCAAAATACACAAAATTACATAAGTAAAATAAAAGAATTTTACATTGTTTCTTGCCATCTCTGCGCAGCAGAACATTGGCTTGACCATCATACTGCTTCCTCCCCTGTGCCTTCATGCCATCTTTTTCCCAGGCAAGTGATGCACATGCACCAGACCCTCCACATGATGTAAAGGAAAACACACATTGGTTAGGGACAGGTGTTCTAGTGACAGTTTTAGTGCCTTAGAACTAGTGATTTGGAAACAAAGAACTGTTGAGGTGCTTTCTGCACAGTAGACTTTTCAAAGTTAAACCTTTGTCTTTGCAAAAGATATATGTCTGATAAGGAAAAATTAAAAGCAAAGCAAGATAAATAACAGTCAAATAAAACAGAGGCTCTGTGTGAGTTCCTGTAATGTGCAAGTGGTTTTCATTATGATTGTGTGTACAGTTCCCACAGACAGATGCATCTCCTCCACAAGTTGGCAACCATTTTTCTGTCGATTTTCAAGTGTCAGACATTCCACTCTCTGAATGTTCATGGGAACAACTTCAGTGACCTTGTAGCCACCTCGACCGGGATCATTATTCACCGACGTGAATGATGATGTTTGCACCATTCAAATGTTTTACTGCAGCTAAGAGTCTCATCACTGCACTGTGCTTGTCTTCTGTCTTCAGTCTTCTGTAAATGTCAATTGGTTATATGCCTTAATTCACAAGAAAATTCATCACAAGTCCCAGTTTGACTTGAATGTCCCTCATATATTTCTAATGATTATTTGAGTATGTCAAGACATTTAACCAAGATTATTGTTGGTACCTGGCCTCCATCTTCTTCCCTCTTGTGCTCTTATTACTCTGGATTGCTAGTTGCACATTTTATTATACATCCTTATAATACAAAATATTGAGATGACAAGTTTATCTTTGTTTAAAAGTGTTAATATCTGGGATGACTCAAAATCTAATGTGGTGTCCCAAAACATGCCATATCCACTATATATTGCATTAATCAAGGTCTGCCTTTTTGTGCACTTATGGCAAGTCTTGAAAACGTTGTTGAGAGTGTCCAGTGCACTCTTTTAAATTCACAATAGACAGTATACAAATTGGGTACACAATATACAGCACAATATACCACTCTCACTAATTCCCTATAACGCTTATTTTGTACTTGGTCACAGAATCCCTGGAGCCTATCCCCAGGGACTCAGAGACATGCACATACTCACATAGTGACTCACACACTATGGAAATACCAGTTAGCCTAATATGCATGTATTTGGACTGTGGACAGAAACTGGAACAGTTGCAGGAAACCCACCAAGTTTCCAAGAACATGAAAACTACATACACACAGACCCAAAGGCAGGTCTGCAATATACCAATTATATTTAATCACCAGGAAATTGTTCAACAATGGAATGTAGATGTTAATCATGTCTACAATATAAGCAACTCATAAGCCAACTCACATGCTACTTTAACATGAATACCTGTATACCATTTATGTAATTACAGTATCTAACCAGTTGGATCAGGCCAAACTCAAACAAATAGGTTAATTAAGTAATTCCGTTAATTTTCATGGAAAATAACAACATTGTGGAAATGGGAGAGGAGATTTAAGTAACCTCTGTGCCAGATAAGATCCGAAACTGTGGATCTCATGGGATTGTCTCACGCAACTTTCTTTAATTTTTACACAGAATTGTGCAAAAAAAAAAAAAAACATCGTCTGAACAACAGGCTTGTAAATACAAAATGGAAATGTCTTGTTTGTTGAGAAAGGCCAGACATTGTGTGCTGACAAAGCTCTTTACACCCACGAAGTACGGAAAAGCAACTTATAAGCCACAATACATTAAATGTAAAGATGTATGGGCTACAAAAGCAGAACAGCACTTTGGGTTCTATTACTGACAGAACAGAAATCTGAGACTACATTGGGCACAGACTTGCCATGGCTAGACAGTTAAAGATTGGAAAAACATTGGTGTCTTTGGCTAGGAGTATTAAATAGCACGGAAAGAGTGTATAAATTGTACTATTCTCTGGGTGGGTAGACTGGTACTGTGTTGCCTGTCAAAGGAAACTGAGTTGCCGGGATCTATCTGTGAGCTCATTTATTTAGAAATCAGCACGTAGTTCTTTCCTTCAAGCATGTTTAGCTGCCCTCTGACACTGCTTGAACAACAGTTCAATAAGACGCAGTGGCTGGCTTTATATGGCTTGTTGAAGTTGGAGGTTTTCTTCCCCTTGCTTGTGGGTGGGAAATGATTATGACTAAACTGTTGGTTTAGAAAATCCAAATACAATTCTTTATTATTTTCTGAATAACAGATAAGGGATGTACATACATCACAAGACAAATAGCTGTAACAGTCGTCACTTTTGCCTGTATAAATGAATATTTCATGCCATACAAATCATAGCAAAAACTCCCAGGGCACAATTCCTCAAAAATCTGAATTAATGAATGCCAATGCTGCCGTACCACACAGCCTGGGTCACAACTGAGGACAAAGAAATCCTCAGGGGCGTAAACATCGGGAAAAAAAATAATTAAACATTCATGAGCAACTGCAGTTGGGTTTACTCTCTGCATCCATACCAGCTATGTCTAGATGCCCTAAGGTTTCACCCTTCTGGCAGACAGTCTAAAAGAGAAGCCTTAGCTCCATACCAAAATAGCACCTCTCTCACTCCAGCACTACCATCACCATCATTCTCATACACGCTCATGTCACGCTGCCTGTGATGCCACTTCCACGTGTCTCCTGCATTCCCTTCACTGATAGCTCCTAAAGCGGAATTAAATTATTTTTATTTGATTTCGCAATGCTGATTATAGAAGAACACTTAATAAAGGGACAAGCACTCTAGTCGATGATAGCCAACACCTAGATGTCAATAGAAATAAAGTATTTTCTAATGAAAATTATACACTGGTGTTTCAGAACAGCTGACGAGGTCGTGTTAGTTTTTAGTTGTTTTTTTTTTTTTTAGATTGAATACATATCATAAAAATATTGTTTGGATTGTTTTCTATAAGGTACTTTTAACACTACTGATTACTGATCAGATACTTTGGTGTATATATTTTTTCAGCAGGAATTGGCATCTCTTCATCCCTGGATCACGTCATGCCAGTTGTATGAGCTGGTGCAATATGGATGTAACCCAGATCAGTTTTCCTACACTCAAAGTAAGTAGATCGATGTCAAAGGAAAGTTTGACGTGATTGCCAAATCTCTAAACAGCGGAGTGGATGCTCATGGAGAATAGATACGCTTTTGTTAATGGAAAAGATTATCACTCCATTATTGCGGAAATGATCTGCGATGTACTGTACATTTGATTCTGATTAACGTGATTGCAAGATTGCCTGGATCAATATTCCCTACTTTTACTGAGGGCCTAATAAGTGCTCTTCTGCCAAATGGTAACTTGTAGAACTGTAGCAATCAATAGTGGTGGAATTACACCGAGGAATACAAGAGTGAAATAAACTTTCTGTCTATCAAACTTCCTGATTTGTAATGTCATTATATCAAGCCATTAGTCTGAGACAGATTGAGCTCCATATAATATAAATGTCAGTATATTCCTAGGAGAAATAGCAATTATGTAATTCTGCACCCAATATATTTCAAGGTTACATGATAACATTCCATGCCTAATACCACAGATAGCAATCTAGTCACGTTGACAATTGAAAGCTCTACATCACATTCACTGAACAGAATTCATAAAAAAAAAAACAAGGAAGTTATAGCTAAGAAGAATTTGAAATATTGGTTTCTAATCAATTATTTACTACCTAACTGCATTACACATAAACATTTTTAAATGCATTGATCTCTTATTTGTATTACTTGCCCCATAATTTCTGTACAAAATATACATTTACTGTCCACTTTATTAGGGACATCTGTACACCTGCTCATTTATGCAACTATGCAATTACCCAAACATGTGACAGCAGGATGATGCATAAAACCATACAAGTACAGATATACAGTAAAAGAGCCGTTTACAATGTTCACATCAAAATTAGAATAAAGGGAAAATGTAATAGGAATTTCTTTGATCAGGAGTTGGTTGTTAGTGCCAGATCAGCTGGTATAAAGATGTCATAAACTGCTCATCTTATTTCATATAGAATAGGGTGAAAAACAACAACAACATAATCTCTGCAGAGTCTGCAGGTTGAAACAACTTGAGAGAGATAAATGGAGAATGTCCAGACTGGTCTGAGCTGACAGAAAGTTTATAGTAACTTAATTAATCACCAGGGTAAGCAGAAAAGCATCCTAAAATGTATAATATATCTAACCATTAGGTAGTTATGTTAGAACAGCAGGGTTCACTCCACTTCACAAAGCACAAGCATGGCCTGGTTGCGTTTTAATTGTTCCTGCTCTCATAAAAAGCAGACTTCAGTCGTACAGATATTTTCTTAAGGGTAGGATTTTGTGACCCAGCAAGTGATGTATATGTTGCATCCTTGAGCCAGCTCTTAGGTGAAGGTTGGTAGTAGATTCACATATCTAAAAAGCTGTATATCATTAGGCTGATAATTGATCATTGAAAATCATGAGTTATTCAGAAGGGGTGTTATGATGCTTTCTAGTAATGATTCACTTCAGTTCACAAAACTTCATAGTTCAATTAAATTCTATACAATTAGCAAAATATTTAAAAAAAATTCTCTGAAGAAAATGTATAACTGGACAGACTTATTTTTAATTTTTAATTAATAATCAAAATTTTGCTCCTTCACCATCAATTGCCATTGCCATTGCCACTTTAAAACATTTTAAAATTTTTATATATATATTCCCCCCCATATTCCTATATTTCTATATTTTGTAATATTTTTATTATGCCCTTATTTGTACAGTTTGTTTATTTTA
>JAOVVA010000016.1:3062704-3072976 GCA_028565275.1 Leiocassis micropogon
ATGTAACTGATTACTTTTTAATGACAGTAATTTTGTAATGTAATTAGTTACTTTAAAAAGTAACATCCCCCAACACTAGTGGCTAGTTATCTTCGTAGCTTGCATTAACCGTGAACAAAACAATATGGACGGTTTAGAGACAATTCAGAATGACTTGCGTTATCAGATGTGTTTTCTTTCTGAAAGTGTTTTTGTGACTGGTTTTGAATGTGGGTTTCGGCAAGCAGCTGCTCTCTTCTCAATACTACGACTTACTTTTACCCATGTGTTAGTGCAATTAACAAATGTTAGAAAACCTATGACGTGGAGTGACACATATACAGTAGTCAAGTGTCCCAGTGCTGTTATGCTTTATATTAGATCTTATACAGTATTCTGCTTCTTGTCCAATTAGATTACTCAGTCAGAAAGAACTGTTATACATGTCATCTTAATATTTTTGGTCACTGCTTTAGGGCAGCCTTTCATTATAATATGTAGTTGCATTGTGTTTTCTGCAGGTCAGTCACAGCCTTGAGGCAGACCATGAGTGTCCATGTCTTGGCTGTAAATCATTTAACATCTCTTTGGGCTTCAGGGAGTAACATAGCTAGTTTTCATGTACACTGTGCATGTAACAATTTGAGGTCGTCTACAGTAATTTTAAAATATTAAAAACATTAAGGCCTCATTATATAAAAACAGAGAACATTCAGAGAAGGGGAATAAGATTAGAATAGCAGTAAAGTTTTAATGAAAATAAAAAAGTACTCTCCTTCTCTGAATGATTTTTCTCTAACCGCAAACTCTCAAAGTACTACTAGTCAATGACCATATTTTAAATAAATAAATAAATAAATGCTTACAATACGGTCTGATAGCACTAAATTGCATTTGGAGAAAAAAGAAAGGTGTGATGAGGGTTTGAGGGTTCACAAAAGCAGCTTTCCAAGTTATTAATGTTATTGCCTTAATATGCTAGACTTAATACAAGCATATAACTCCATCCCAAATTAAAAATTCTTTGTACAATAGGTGTTTTTCATTTTGGTTTTCTGATATAGAAATGTTCTGTCTTGAAATACTAGCTCAGTGTGATTCAACAGAATTTTATGGGCTTTTCTCAGATGATAACAGTCAGCCAAAATGAATGATTATTCACTTTCCATTATAGCTGGCCCTCATTCTTAACAAGCAATTTTACAAAGATTGACCCTACAGTTCTGGAGAAGATTCTTAGTGCGTCTTGTCATTTTCTCTGCTAAAGCTTTGATAGAGCTCCTGTGTATTAGGTATGAACATGAATGGCACAAATTGGCCGATTTTAATAACAGTTCAATTTTTCCCTCTGTCCATTTGTTCCATTTTTAGGGAACATTCAGGCTGAGTAAAAGGAAAGTAGAGGTCTTTAGAAGGACACTTTACCAGAGAAAAGACTTTTCAATCATCCTCCACAGAGTAAGGACTTTATGCTTTTCACTCACACCACAACTCAAGGTGCTTAAGATACACCGAGGAAATTGGAATGTTGTTGCTAAGCACCATGCAGTATCTCGGCGTTTGCACCACTTTAAACAGTATAAAAATATATAGAACTATATAAAAAAAACTGTAAAATAAATTATGATACAGATGACCCACTAAATAACTAAAATGTTGCGTTCGTTGGTTTTATCAGACTTGCTCTTGCAATATTTTACAAACTAGGTGCCTGCCATACATTCTTCACAAAAACACTATTAAACTGCATATGCACTTTTGGTGTGCATGTTTAACTTAACATGTTTATCTTTTGGTGTGCGTACAGTGTGGAGCAAGCTGTTATTTATTAAACATTAAAGTAAATATTCCATGAATCTTCTTCTTTCATCTGCTGTGAAGCTATCAGGCTCTGAAAAACAAATCCACCTACAGTGTTTTCCAAGTCCGTATTTGTGTTAGTTTAGGATGCATTATTTGTTCAATTCAAATTATGTATTCATACCTATTTTCTGTGGTCATAAAACTGTATGTTTTGTCACCTCTAACTTCACTGCTTATCTATAATCTGTTCTCAGGCATCACTGCTAGAAACCCCAGAGCACCCACCTCTGCCCTATAATAGCATCTTCAGTGGTTACAAATAAAATAAATATTTAAGTGGCATATTCAGGCATATGAACCTGAAAACTTGAAACTTGAGACTTGAATGATGGCCTGGACCTGGGCTGTGTGATGAGAATGGACGAGATGAAAGGACAAAGTGTGCCACAGAGTTCAGAGTATGAGCTACTGAAAACAAATGAGATGCTTCATTTTAAAGGAAAAAAATGGTGGAAACAAAAGCTCACAATGTTGCAGACTATGAAAATGAAAATCTAACTGAAGACGAGAAAGAACAAAACAACCCCAATTTTCCCTTTACAATTTGGTAAACATGTTCAGCTTTCTGTTTATGCCAAATCCTGGCAGTAATGGACAATACTTGGAGGCTGCTCAAGGTTCGTGAAATTCCCTCGACTACCAATTATTGCCTACTACTATTACCACAACTCTCATGAAAAGCTTGTCATTAAACTGTAAAATATTTTTGAACTTGCACTTATGCACTGAATTAGCAAATATACAGGACGCTGTGTGCTTTAATTATTTACTTAACTCATTTAAGATCACAGCTATTTTACAGCAGTTTCTGAGCAAATGATATGCTCAAAGTTTAGGCCTTATTATTTAGAGGAAGTAGTCACTATTATCTATTTCTTTGTTTCAAGTCGCAAACAATCAAGTACTGTATAGTAATTAGAGTTTAGTGATACCTTGACTGAGAAACAACTGGTAAAGTATAAAGAAAAGAAGCTACTTCAAATGGATATAAATAATATAAAGTACTGTGTATCAACTGGTGTAAGATCAGCGCATGCACTATTAACGCTTTAACTACCTCACAACAAAAAACAATAAAGTTTTTTTTTTTGCCTCATTACTTACAGAATATATAAGTATAGGTCTTTTCCAACTTGTAGAGATGTCAAAAAGTCAAAAATATTTACAAAAACTAAATAATTCAATTACATAAAATACTAACCTTTTTGTGTGGAAGTGCAACAGCACAAATGTTTGGCATTATATCCATTTTATTCTTCTGTGGTATACTACTAAAGTCAAGTTATTTAAAGAAACAGCAACATGTGGAGGATTTTTTTAGCACAGCAAGTGGTAGAGATGGCTTAGTCATGTTAAGTTTAAAATTGAAAGAAAAATTTCTGTTAAATGTAGCGACTCAAAATGTGATGTACAGTACCACTATAATATGGTTCCAAATTTGGTGATTATTTCCTTGCAATTGAATCTCCTTTGCAGAAAAACGCATAGTCTATGGTATTCAGTAATCTATTAGAGCTACAGCTGCAAGAAACTGGTCTTGGGGTTGTATTCTTTCCTGAAATAGCATGCATGCCTGTGGCTATGAAATAAAATGGACATTTGTCATGAGCACTTTATTATATAATGCATCTGGACCTGATGATCTGAGGACCTCCAAATCTCCAGCTGTACCAAACCCTGCAAAACAAGGTAGAATTCAGTTATATATGAGATAAAAAAAAAAAAACCTCTGCATGGCAAAACTGGAACATGACAAAATGGAAAGGGCAAAACTAGTCATGATCACATATTATCACTCTTCTTGTTGAAATATATTTCACACAATATTTTTTTCCCTTTTCATGCCACTACAGCAATCATTACAAAAAAACAATCCTGAGTAATAAGCTTACATAATTAATAGCTTTGACGAACACACACCAACCACTTCAGTAAGCACCCACATTAGGGAAGCCCAGGCATGTCTTTTACCCATTTTCTAAACAATGTGACTTCAATTTATTTCCATCCTTGACCTGAAAAACAGCATGAAGTCTTAAGCAAGTCTGAATCTGTATCTATGCATAATGCTATGAGGAAAAAAAATAAATAAATAAATAAAAAATAAATAAATAAAATCATATTTTACCACCACCACCACCACAAAATGTCATTGTTCCAATTTATGCTTGAAATGAACACAACAAGCACTGGATGTGAAAGAACATAAAATCGATAAATTGATCATTTATGTTAAAAAGATGACAACTTTTCATCTTCCTGAGATTCTGATCTTTGTTAGGAAATTATGTCCATGCGCACTTAAGTCATTTTGCATGCATCATGGGAAAGTGATTCGGATATTTTTGTATACGGTATAAATAATAGACAATTAAATGAGAGTTATAGTTTGAATCTAAACAATTGGATGTTGAAAGAAGAATTGAAAAATTTAGAAAACATGCTTTTTATCTGTATACATACCTGTACAGTCAACACCAGAATTGTTGGGACCATCCATAACAATAAGTTAAATTAATGTATAAAAATAACCACATATGCAGCAAATGATATGCTGTGCTTAAAGAAATGTAGAAGCCTCAAAATGTTTATTATCAAAACTGATTTTTTTGCACATGTTCATGGAAGGTCAATAATTTTGTCACATATGTTCTGACAGAACCAATTTAAAAACATTTTACTGGTATTCTGAGTTTTCCAAGCTCAAAGAAATTTATTGCCACATTGTTCAGCAGCTAAACTAAATTGGTTGTCCAAAAAAGCCTCTCTGGAAAAGCAGGGCCCAGATCCATATTGATTCTTTACTAGTTCCTTTTCTTTTTAATGACTGCTATCACTTCCCAGAACTCTGCTGTTGTGTCACATGCAGTTTGAAATTGATCCAAACCAATAATTCAATTGATTTATTGACAGCCCTTTTCGGTGGCTGCCAGAAGTGAAATAAAGAATGCTTGAAGGTCAAACACAAATACCTGGGAGAATAAAGCACTAAAAACATTAATCCGTTATACAGGTATGATATACTGTATATTTCAGATGTTTCACTTTATTTTAAGTAAATATTTAACATTATACATCAAGCAAATGTTTCACTTTGCTACAATGCATTGTTTGCTTTTTTTTTTTTAGTCATGTAGTAAGGATTGTGCAGCATGCACTCTATTACCACAGTATGTGCTTAATTAAGGGAATTGTCATGATGTGTCTAAGGTTAGGGTTTGTGTATGTGTGCAGAGAGTATAGGATAGTATAGGATTTTTTTTTTTTTTTATAGGACAACGTGCAAACTTTGACTTTTTGATCATTTAATCAGCTCCATGAAGGAAGCAAAACAAAGTGTACTCTGTTTTTTTTTTATATTATTGCAGCATCAAGAAAAGAAAAATACTTTTCTTCCTTATTGCCTGTTTGTACAAGCAAGTATGTGCAAATCCATGTTATTTATCCAGTCATGACATAATACAATATCAACAAGTTGAACACTATCAACAAATCATATCAATAGCCAATGCATTATGCCATATACAGTATGACATGCAGTAAAATGCTTATATGACCACCTGTAACCTAAAAAGAAGGGTTTCTCTGCTAGAATGAATTGCACAAGCAGTTAAAATTATTATTATTTTAAATAGAATAATAAAATAATAAAATAGAATTAAAATACAACTATATGAGGTGTATGAGGTTGAATGCTAAAATGACTATTCGTTTTAGCATTACTCCATAATTTAATCCCAACAACAGAAATACATCTCTTATAATTCCTTTTTTTTTTGCTTTTTGTACCACAAAATAACAGGTATCTTAAAGGTTATATTACAAAGAATCTGGGAGTAACTTGGATTTTGTTTTAAATATCATTTGCATTATTTTATATTATACCAACTGATTACACTTCATAATGTGTGACCTATGAATCAATACATCATTATAGTCATAGTAACCAGCCTTATTTATATCACATTAAGCTTGCTTTTTGTGAAGATTTATCAAGTTTATTTTTAAAGGTTGACCTGCACAATTCAATTACACAATAAAATAAATAGTTAAATAATAGTTAATTAAAAGTGCAGGTGTACAATAAATTATATAAACAACAAAGCCTTATAATTAAATCCAAATGGCTCACTCATAGCAATTACTTGAAAAGTATAATTTAACAATTTTAAGTAACCTTTCATTTGAACAAAATCTTTACTTTACTATGAAAGTGTACAATTGAGAAACCCTCCAAACTGAAACTCAAAATAATATTTATACCTTTACCTCAGGATCAAGATCATTTTGAAATACAAAGGTTTTATAGAATGTTTTATGAATGTTTTATATTTTTAAATATGTTTTATGAAAATGTTTTATGGAATGTTTTATCTTGTTTCCAATAATTGCAAATTAAGGATTTCCATTTTCAAGTACATCACCACTCTCAGCATCTTCAGTTATATTGTTTACATCATCACTGATCATTTTATAAAAAGAGATTTTAAAATATAAATTGCTAATAAACTTTTTACAGCAAACCAAATTCCTGTTAGAACATGCTTTGCAACACAACATAATCTATGATTTTAAAAGAAGTGTCTCATTACAAAGAAATTTACTAGTATTTTAAATCATACCAAGATCCATCTAAAGGTGTGAGCAATTTCACTTATATTTAAAATTTTTTCTTAAAGTTCGTACCAGCACCATCTCAACTTGCTCTAGAGTATATAAATCCTCATGTGGTACCTCCTCACCGTGTTAGTCATGTGCTGCAGCCCTAGCATAGCTGTAATGTTTTGCAACCAGCCCAGTGACAACAAGGTCATTTGCACAGGAGTGCTGCTCCAAGGTGTCTTATCTTTTGCTCAAGCAGTTCGATCTTATGGTCCTTTTGATTAAACACAGCCCTCAACTCATAGATTTCCTTCATTAGGCTCAAGAGGTTGGCCTGTTGTTTTGCCTCTTTACTAATCTCCTCAAATGGGACAAACATTTGAGTGATTTTTTTTTTTTTACTTAAATTGGGAAAAAAATGCCCTTTTGCCTATCACCATGTGCTCCCAAATATTCCAAACAGCAAAACAACAAAAATTTTAAATGTATGGAAGTTTAACATTTTTAAAAATCTTTATACTGTACAAGGAAAATGCAGCGGCAGCCATCTTGGGTTTGTACCTCCATGACATGCAAACATGTGCGTCAGCTCGAGATGATGCATTAGGTAAGAAATAAATCATGACAGGACATGCTGTTATAGTAAATGAATCCACAACAGGGTGGTGTGTCATTTATTAATGAATGACATATTGTGCTTTACAGGATGTCCTTGAGAAGAGTACGCTCCCTTATTGAGGTGGAAAACTCACTGACTGTTATAACGTGCTGACACTGGAGATTCCTTATATAGATGTTAGATTATTTCATTATTATATTCATTTATTCATTCATTATTATATTTTGTTAATTGTTAATACACATTCTCATGACAGAAACCCTATTATTATACAGTATAGAGCAAGCATCCTAATATAGGCTAAACCTGTATTTGTATTAATATTATTATTATTATTATTATTATTATTATTATTATTATTATAGCCAGGAACTACAGTTAGAAAATCAAACTGATAAAAAGAAAATCAATACCTTCTGATCAATAAGATTTCAAAATTCAACAAAGCTGTTTTTCTCATTATAGTTTTTCTCATATAAGTTACCCTATTACAAGAACACCTAATCCAATTTACTGCATTTATTTCATGACAGGTTTTTATGTCAAACTGGGAGTTTTAATTGTGCAAAATAACAAAACAGCTATGAGAGTAAAAAATTTAATTTAATTCTTTATATAATCCCCTGCTACACTAAAACACTTATCTCAGTCTTGCACTAGTGCTTGCAAACCATCAAGGTAGAAAGTTTTCTTAGTTCCCCCGGAACCAGGGCTGCCTGCATCACGTGAAACTTTGGCCTCCCAGGAACTCCTTTAATGGCCCAAATATTATGATGTGGCAGTAACTCCCAGTCAAGTTCCTGTAATGTGCAAGAGGTGTTATGCATTATGGACTATGTGTTTGGTTCCCACAGACAGATTTGTCTCTTCTGGAAGTTGGTGACAAGTTATTCATTGATTTTTAAGTATCAGGCGTTCCACGAATTAAAAATTCACGGGAACAACTGCAGTGGGCCATGAGCCACATTGTCATTTATTGATGTACAGGCTTCTTTAATATGTTTGTCCTATTTAAATGATTTACTGAGGCAAGTCTCATCAGGCTTAAAATCTTCTGCAAATGTCAATCGGGTTTTACCTTTCATTCAAATGAAATTTCATCACAAGTCTCTGTTTGACTTGAACACCCCTAATATTTGTACAACACTTAACAAGAGAAATTGCATCACAAAGCAGCTTTACAGAAACCCAAGTGTAAACGTAGATCCCTAATGAGAAACCAGAGACTGTAAGGGCAAGGAGGAAACTCCAGAATTAAAGCAAGGATTAAAAGGGATTAAGAGGAACCAGGTTTAAAAAAGAGAAACCCATCCTCTTTTCAAAGGCATTAGATTAAATGGGATTATATATCATTACTGTGTAGAGCTGTGGAAGAGTAAAGGCGAACAGTACATGGTGTTGAAAGGGTGGCCGGTATATTGTGAATCAGCACAGCACCATTCCATTATTCATGTAGGATACTCAAATAATAATTAAGAACGTCATGAATGGAGATTGAGATGAGTGAAACGGTACAGGGCAGTGGCTCTATGAGACTGACACCTCCCGCACTGATATTGGCAGGATTTTTAAGTTGGTATAGGCAATGAGAAACTAAAGCTAGGCAAAAATAGTGTTTCTTCATTTCATATTCCAGCAAAACAAGTGCTTTTTAAACCATCACAGGTGAGGATCAGATAAAATTGTGGCAGCTGCTTTAAGCATTATTTCACCCCTGTATCTGCTTTCCCATCACGAACAATAGATTTCAGTCTGAAACACACAAAGCAAAATCCCCTGCTGATCTGAGGAGAGATTGGATTTATTCTGTTTTGCAGACAAAATCATAATTTCTGTATTTCCCTCAGCCACCTCTGGCTATCTACTCTGTGCATCTGTGACGTTCCATAAAAGACTTTCCCTGAGGAGGAAATCACCTTTCTAAGCATTTCATCTGCTAATAACCTGATCTCAGAGTCCTGCAGCACACAGCTGCCTCCATGATTCTCATTTCTGAGTTCTTTTAAAGCCAGGATCTTATATTTATTAATCTGCTCTGCGGTCTGACATGTAGCAGGGATTGTGCAGATCCACTGCTTTCTTGATAAGGCAAATGCAAATAACATCTCCTAGCTACATTAGTGTAAATAAATATTATTCTTATTTTAATTAGTTTGAATGGAGTAGGTTGAATTATTGGAATGGTTTTACACAGTAGACTAAACATCCATTTGGTTCATTTAAATGAGTTCTCAATTGTTTTATTATTTTATTTATTTCTTGCATATAAGAAATGCCAGTGCTCTGAAGAGTACGATGTAATAGTTAAAGTAATATGTCTGAAGAATGAAGAGGTTTTTTAAACAGGCATTAGGAATGACTTCCAAACTATAAATGATGGCTCTTGGTTATATGTATCTTCTGCCACTATATGTATAATTTAGTTGTCATTCACACAGTAACATTTTTTAACAGATAAGATTGAGCCTGTACCTGTCTTTCATGTCTAGTGGACATGGACTTTTATTTTCGGGTTCTGGTCTAGTGAAAACCTTATTATATTTTGCACGTGTATGTTCCTGCAGATATGAATTAATGAATAAATATAAACATTGCAGATGTTCAGATGATGAGCTGTCATACCTTACATCGTTTTAACTGTGTAATTTTTGTTAGAATTTATGGTGTCATGATATTGTTCTTTGATTTGACTAAGCCTAAAAACACAATTTATAAAATCGTACAGTTTTAACAGAAGAAATTAGTGTGTAAACAATGGATCACATTAATCCACATGCAAAATGGATTATTTTTTTGGTTGTTTTTTATTCAGTATAGCCCATTTCTGAACCTTTAATTTTCCAAACATCCTGTTGATTAGTAGGATTGTTTCTTTTGTACAGTATAGATCACACTTAAAGCAATACAAATAAAATGAATTATTATTATATTATAAAATTAGACCCATAATCTATAATTAAAAATAAATCATTAGATATTCACAATTTTGCATAATCATACAATTTAATTTTTATAAGTCACCTGGTAACAGATTGTTATAAAGTAATCTGAACTGGCTGCTCATATATATATATATACTCCAACACTTTATAGTCCATCAGTGAAAAACAACACAACTCAAGTGGAGTACTGGGGATATACAGTGGTGTGAAAAACTATTTGCCCCCTTCCTGATTTCTTATTCTTTTGCATGTTTGTCACACAAAATG
>JAOVVA010000016.1:3078645-3091079 GCA_028565275.1 Leiocassis micropogon
AGAATAAAAGCCTTCAGTGACTCACCAAACTGCAGACAGAGGGAGAACACAGGGGTCTAGACATCCATCAAACACAACAAAACTAAAAATTCGGTTTCATCGTTCATGCTTTGCAATTTTTTTTCAATTGGTTGCAATGTAATGGATTTTTATACAGTATTATTACTAATTAGAGAACTCTAATTAACATTTATTTGAATTTTACACTCTGGAGATTTGGTTATCAAGATAGCAGAAAAACAATATCTTGCTACGTTTTTTTAAAATTTCATTTAGCTTAATTCCGTTATTTATTTTGTTGCCGTTTGAGTTCTGAATTGTAACATGTTTTTTTTTAAGTTTAATTCTTAGTCATAATATGAAAAATCCCTAGGAAATACATATATATTTTGGAATGAGGCTCAGGCTATGTAACGTTTCAAGCATTTTGTTAAAACCTCTCTCGCGGTTTGCTGCAATTATACTGCAATAAGATGGTTTTGATATAACCGAATAGGGATTTAGCTAGAACCAGAACTGAGACCTCGGTGGGGTCATCCTTTCACACATATTTACTTTGAGAAACATTTCGTTAACTAAAATTGTGTTCATGAAGTATTTTGCAAAAGGTTTTGTGAAGAAGCAGTGATGCATCTTGTGGTACAGGGTTGTGTAAAGAAATGATAGTCTGGATATTATCAGGGAAAGCTCCAGTAAGTCACAATGGTGCTAAAATAGTGTGTAGTTGTTACCCCCCCTTGTGTCTGCTGTCAGTGCCTAATAACCCTCCAATGTAGATGATGTATGAGCATGTCAGCTCAGAAAATCACAAAGCGCTGACCTATCAGAGTACACTTGAAGCCTAGCTCCACTGTACCATAACTCTGCTTGTTTGTCTGTCAAAGGTTTTAAAGAAAAGTAATTGAAGCAACAACAAAAAAAAAAAGGTTTCAGGTCTCTGTGCAGGACAGAGTCTTTCCAATCCAACTTTGGCAAACCATGTCTTCATGGACCCAGGTTTGTGTACATGTGCACTGTCAGGTTTTTCCACCGGTTTGAGGAAGGCCCAAGTATGTGTGATGTTCAAGTGTCCACAAATCATTAATCATCCTGTAGTCTGTGTGTCACTCAGATTATGAAAAAGCAGAGAGTCATTTATTTTCCAAAATAGATCAGATCTAATTCCAATTAGACCTATGAAGTAGGAGCTTGTTGGTATTCATTCACCATTTATGTCACTTCTGGAATATGCAGCATATGGATAGGCAGCCATTTAAAATATGTATACCTCTAATATCTCTTTTTTTTTCTTTGGAATGAGAGAATATGTTGGAGCCAAGCACTCTGGCTCATGAGCAATCTCTGCTGCCTGTTCCTTTGGTTTTGATCAGAGTCAATATGGCTTTGTTTGCATCACTTTGTGGTGAGCGCCATTTTCAGCATTGGTCAGTGGCAAATTCTACAATACCCTGTGCACAGTGTGCTCATTAGCCACCAATCTAATGATATCCAACCTGCAATGGGAATCATGCTCAGGTGGTTCAGTCAACCTTCATCTGCATTCTCATGGCATAGGACCAATGTAGCATGCGCAGCATACTGCATAATTTATACCAACTACCAGTGCAATCTGAAGATCCCTAGTAGTATCCCGTTGCGGCAAAGTTTGCTCATTTGTGCATATGATTAGATTGTGATTTAGCTAGGGAGAGATTATCCGGTGCCTCCTGAACTGGCAAGTGGCACAAAGTGTTTTTTATCATTGTCTGGTAAAGGCGTTTGAGCAAGCCAAACTTGTCGTCTCGTTTGTGACTGTCTGCCCATAGCTTGGAGCACTGTTCATTAAATCTCCCATTGTGAGCATTATCTCCTTGAGGGCCTAGAGCAAATGTGCCATGCTGTTAACTAACATTTACAGCATCATTGTGCACAGAACAGATTTTTCTGCAATGCATCATCTTCCTGTACTACTTATGGTAGCATTGGATTTTAACCCCATTTTTGTGCTATTATTCCAGAGTCACAGATTCCTAGCATTATTAAATACATACCAGTGAAACCAGTACCCTATGTTATAGTCCAGCAACTTACATAAGATGATTACTTTAGTTTCATTAGGTGGATGATCAAGGCTACATTTTGAGCAGGAAAATGAAAACTTCACTAGTTGAGACAGAAAACAGAACATACAGAAGTAAAGATTTTAAACATACTGTACTACCACACCCTAAGTGAGCACTGCATTGGGCCATCTCGAAGGGTGACTGAAAGTGCATGGGTGTCCAGGACACTGCATTTGAGGGGCCCCACATTGAGTATGCATCAGCTTAAATTATCACATCAGGTATTGTGAGATTCTGCAATCAGAAAAAAAAATGAAGAGCTAATGAGAATTCTTACAAAATTTATTTTATCGATTGTAGCTCAAATCAATAAAATACGCACTAATGCTTCTCAGAGTGCCTTCCATTTGGTTCAGCTGCGGAGAGACCACGATGAGCAGAGTGGGAAGTGTTTATATCTTAAATGGAGCGGGAAATATTTACTATAGACTGAACAAGATCTGGTGAGATCTGTTAGAAAGTTTATGAGAACTTATTGTATTATTGTTTGTGGCAAATGAGCTATTGATAGAGAGGCACTCCTAGTTATGTGTGCACCTATTCACATGAGCATATCTCCTAATTTAATGCAATTCTGCATATTGTAAGGTTTCTGCGAGAGCTGTACAGCACCAGCAAGTTTTTTTTTAAACACTTACCTTTTAATCCTTTATACACTGTCTGAACAAAAAGTCAGCATTTTAAAATGGTCAAATTATTAGGCTGCGTCAAGCAACGAGATTTGAAATTACCGAAACTAGGTTAAGAACCCTTCAACATATTATCAAAACCTGAAAGGATAGTGCTGAACCATCAACTTTGTTGAAGAAATGCGTCAAGAAAAAAAATAATAAATGGATATCACTTAAACACTTGGAAAGTAATAGCATTTCCATAGACACACAATGTGATGAGAACTCAGGATTGGGACTAAACAACTGTTTGGCCTTTTGAAAACCACTTGTTTATGAGACTAAACAGAAAAAGTCTTCAGTTTGCTGGAGAGCATAAGGATTGGACTTTGGATCATTGAAACAAAGGTTTTGTGGTCTGACGAGTTCAAATTGACCCTACGTATACCAGTGCGATTAGTGTGTCAGGGTAAGAATAGGGCATTAAGTGACGCACACAACATGCATAGTGCCCACGTACAAGCCTCTGGAGGCAAAGTTATGATCTGGGGTTGCTTCAGTTGGTCAGGCCTAGACTCATCAACATTAGGGGTAAATCTAATGGTGCCATCTGATGACATAAACATCCTGAATGACACATCAATAGAGTTTACCTTTTTTTGGGGTGGGGGAATGGGGGGGGGCTTTCTGTGTGTGTGCTTTAATTTTCCATGCCAATGGTTTACATTGACTTTACCACTAAACCTGGCTGCTCACTGTGTATGGTTTTATAGCTTATGTGTCCATGCTTTTACTCAAGCCACAGTTTTTCAGCCCACTCCCCACAAACTACTTGAGATGGCTGTGGCACTGATAATATATAGCCTCATAACATCCACACACAACCTAATCAGGACTATGTGACCTGAATGTGACCAAGCTTGTGATTGATGGTTAAAGGATTTTCATGGTGACTCAATGGCAGTGCAGACATCACTGTCAGCCTGTCACTTCACCAATTCCCCAGCACCTGCGGTCTTCCAGCTCGGAGAGAGCAAGGATGGTTATTGACAAATCACCTCACATTACTGCATCCTCAGTCAGCAAGTGCACCACTTATATCCGGAATAACAACACTTCACTTTCCCTACCGATAATGGAAGCCACTCTTCATAGCAAGGCCATTAGTGATTACATAACAGATTTACTACAGAGTGCTTCTGATCTTCAGACAACACACTGACTGCCCTGATATCTGATTTCACATTAATGGATGAATAACCACAAGTATCAAGGCTTTGTTGAAGCCTTATTACTCAAAAAAAAAAAACTGCATTTACAGATTTACATTTGGTAAGCACATGCTTCAGTGCTTTCCCTGATATATTCAAACTATCCATTGTATATAGAAGGTACATTGGATGGTTGTGTACATGTGCATTGGATGTATCTATCTATCTATCTATCTATCTATCTATCTATCTATCTATCTATCTATCTATCTATCTATCTATCATTGCTAATTAGGCAAATGAGTTTGTCACCTAAAACAGGTTCACTTTAAGATATATCAGACACATTGTAATTGCTCTTACATTTACTGGCCATTTTATTAGGAACATTAGTGCATATTCAAGCAAGTATCCACTCGTGTGGCAGCAAAATGATCTTTAATGAATGTTCACATCAATCAAATTTATATTGAATTAATTTTATCCTTGATTTTGTCCTTGTGGCATGGTTGTTGTTTCCAGAGCAACAGAGAGTACTCACTCTCTCTCACTCATTCTATATGCTCCTTATCCTGTACAGGGTCGCAAGATATCAAGGCATGGATCACCCTGGCGAGGGTTCCAAACTGTCTCAGGGCACACAAGCATACACACCGTCACACACATAAACACACTAATTAACATACTCTGGATGTCTTTGGGCTGTGGGAGGAAACTGGAGCACCAAGAGGAAACCCACACAAAATCTCCACACACGGACCTGAAGGCAGGACTCGAACCCTCAAACCATCATGCCCACTCTAAGATTGTCTAGTTTGAGTATTTGAAAAACTCCTGATTTCCTGGTACTGTATTTTCACATAATAACTCTGTAGAGTTTACACACAATGTAGTGTACAAAAAACACAATGACTGACAGGAATAAATTTGCAACCAATATGAGCAGAAACACATCTCAGGGCGCACAACATGTCAAATTCTTGAGGCAGATGACCTACAACAGCAGAACACCACATCAGGTTCCACTTCATTCAGTCAATAACAAGAATCTGAAGCTACAGAGAATACAGGCTCACCCTAAGTGGACAGTTGATGACTGGAAAAATATAACCTGGGATAATGAACAAGTCTTTACCATCTGCATGGACAATGCAGATGGTAGAGACAGAATTTGGATTAAAAAGAATATATTATTTTTTGTCAACAGTTCAGATCAGACTGATGATCATGATGTAATGTGGTGAGGGAAAATTTTGGCAGAAAAAAACAACAACCAAAAAGTCATGGCTTGAATGAGTATTGTTGCTGATGATGTGCAATTCTTTATGGCCAGATCTTACCCATCATGTAATGGCTTTTTTCAGTAGGGTCATGCATTATGCCACTCACTCACTCACTCATCGTCTGTACCACTGTATTCTGCAGGGTTGCAGGGGGCCTAAAGCCTATCCCAAGAGACTTAGGGCATGAGGCTGGGTGCACCCTGGAATGCCAATCCATCACAGAGCACACACACATACTCAGACACTTATTCACACACTATGGGCAATTTGGGAATGCCGATTAGCCTAATGTGAAAGTCTTTGGACTGTGGGAGGAATCCGGAGTACCTGGAGGAAACCCACCAAGCACAGGGAAAACGTGCAAACTGCATGCACACAGGCTAGAGGCAGGAATTGAACCCGGATCCTGGAGGTGCGAGGCAACTAATGTGGTATTGAGGGGCTAACCACTAAACCACCGTTGCATCATGTTACCAAGCATAAATAGCATATATATTGAAATAATATACAGTATTTCCACCCCCTTTTCATGGTATACAGTACATAATGTTATACAGTACATAGAATTGAAAAAGTATGTTCTGTAATTCTATGCTTTTATTTATCAGGGACTATAAAAATTGTGTGACATCATTAAACAAACAATCACAGGTAACAAAAACAACAACAACAAAAAGAAAAAAAATATTATATTTTAACCTTTTTTTCCCCCAAAAGTTAAACAAACTTTAATATTTCCAAAATACTCATTGTCGTCTATACCAATTCATCCTGTACACTGGGTCGCGGAGTGCCTGAAGCCTATCACAAGGCTTAGAGCAAGAGGTGAGGTACACCCTGGATGTGCTGCCAATCCATCACAGGGCACACACACCATACAGACAATTTAGGAACAGCAATTAGGATAATCTGCATGTTCTGTGGGAGGAAATCAGGGCACCAAGAGGAAATAACTGGTGGAAACTCACCAAGCACTGGGAGAACATGCAAACTCCATGCAGACCCGAGGCAGGAAACAAACCCTAATTAAGAAGTGTGACTGCCTGTATAGAAGCAAACCCCAGGAGCACTCACCTGTGTGTCTACATCAAGCCAGAAAGAAAGGACATTATTCAAGACTTCACAACAACAATTGATGCTGCTTAATCAAGGTTATTATGCTTATTTGTTACATATACAATGGTATATTCAGTATATTTCAGATTATAGAAGGTGGTGAGGATCATCACTTAGGTAATAATAATAATAATAATAATAATAATAATAATAAAACATCATTCTCATGACCGTACATGTTTTTGCTATATTTAATCTCTGGCTTTTTCCTCAAAATACAAAATACAAAAAACCTGGATGAAAATTCCTCTTCATGGAGCTGAGGACAGAGGAGCAAGCAAGCCATGCTTTAAATTTTTAAAATATCTAATAAATGATGACTTCTCAAAGTCGATTAGGTCCCAGCCAGCCCACCTGAGGCCCTTAAGAACATGACACTAGTGATTATTATTCAAAACTTTCTAAAATGATGATAGGAATTGCTATATAAGGCACAGGTGCATTCTGGTTCAATCTGCTAGCACACCTGCGACCGATGCACTCGAGCTTATAAGCTCGTATTGATCCTATTTAATTGGTTCTTCTGGAGCAAACAGCAGATGTCAGCAAGTAGATTACAGACCTACGTCAACTATATTGATCAATATAGATCCTCCGGGTTTCATCGAAAAGTCTCACGATCACTTTTAATCAGGAGCCGACTTTGCCTCCAAGAGAAAAACTATGGCAGATCTATTCACGGCCACTGAAACCGAAAAAGGCTAATAGAATGGGTTATTTGTAAGGTAAAGTTAATTTAAAGGCAAAAAATAGCCTACTCCACAGAAGTACACAGGAGCCCTGTCATCTGGAGAAGGAGCACTGTTCACCAACAAACTGAATCACATTCCCCCGAAGCCTGAATACCAATGACATACAATAGCTTGGCGGTAACTGAAGGCATCTGCTTTAATATTCATCCTGCAAGAATATAGACTAGTTTGCTTTTGTGCGCCAAGTGTTTGTACTAACTCAACCTGTCATACTAAAATATTTTTGGGATGAAACACGGTAAATGTACAACTTTGTAGGTTTAAAAAAAATTGATTTCAGTAAAATACCCATGTATGATGATTAATGTGGTCATGTGGTATTATTATTATTATTATTATTATTATTATTATTATTATTATTATTATTATAGTAATCATCCTTTTTTATTTTTTTTTCATTTTTTATTGCATATTTTTACTGAATCTAAAACCAAAGTTGTATGAAGCAGAGACTTAGAAATACTAAGACTTTTATAAATCTCTGTATCTGGGAGATTTCAGATTAATAGCATTATATTTTTGTTCCCAAATACTTTAGTAAAAAGCAAAAAAGCAAAAGCAGCTCGGTGCCAAACACATCTCCAAGTAATATCATTTACATGCTAACTCAGCCATTCCCAAATTTACCAAGGCTGCAGCCCAAGTCGAGATGTGAAAATCTTCCGCCCACCCAAAACTTTAATCACAACTCAGATCAACAGATGAGACTAAAGATAAATGAAGATTATCACATTGTTTTATTAGTCCTGGTTACTTTTTAAATGTAAATACTTAAACAAAAATATTTTATGGAAATTTTAAATCTAATTACAAAGTCAAAATAAAAACTGCTTATTTATTTGTTATAAATTACTTCTTGTGGCCCACCTGCAGTACCCTTATGGCTCAAACTTTGGGAACCATTGTGCTAGCTAATTACGTAAATATTCAACTAAGTTGATGTAATGCATTTGTTCTGATCCAGGCTCACGTGGGTTAATTGTGACTGCTTGGTTGCATGTTCAGTCAGTCACAAAAGAATCAATAAAAAGTGTTTTTTTTTCCCCCTCAAAGATTTTTGCTAGACATTCACTGCTCAATTCAAGGCATGTGCATCTTGCAACAAAAAAAAAGTACATACTGTAGGGACAGACTTACCATCCACAAAGCTCCTTACATCTGCTACAAGTCTGGTCATGCTACAGGTTGGGGTGCAAGCAGGCGATATGAACACGCTGACGTTATGAACCACACATAGAGGAAGTTAATTGGGTTCGCCCTCTCACACAGGGCGAGCAGATTAATCAGAATTGCAAATGAAGAAACATAAGCAGAGTCAATTGAGGCTGATGGCTTTTCCTCCCACAGCCATCTTGAGCTGTCATTAATGCTGTTCTTAAAAATCACTTACCAGAGGAGATGGTTTCAAGTATCATATCTCATATATTAAATTTTTTTCCTGAATTTCCTGAAATATCAGAGCGTGACTAACTGAACTAACTAGATTTAAAGCAGCTTGAAGGATTCTGGTCTTAACTTTTTATCTCTTTGTTAATGCTTTTGTATGATCATTCATGATAACCATATGCTTATACTGACTCTATGTAAAAACTATGAGAGGTGTGGTCTAATGAAGAGCTCTAATGAAGGTGTAGAACTGATTGACATTTATAGAAGACTTCGAACAGTGATAAGACTCTTTGTAAAAAATTTGAATGGCAAAAGTTTTAAATAAGGCTATACATCTGCAAATGACAATCCTGGCCAAGGTCGACGAAAATCGACGAATAACTTGTGCCGTCAACTTGCGGAAGAGATGCATCTGTCTGTGGGAACTGTACACACAATTATTCAACAACACCACTTGCACATTACAGGAACTCGGCTGAGAGTTATTGCTTCATCCCCCGTACAGTCGTGACCTTGTTCCAAGCCGTTTTCACATATTTGGACCATTAAAGGAGTTCCAGGGAGTCCAGCGTTTCAGCCTTGAAACAAGCAGTTTAATCATGGCTCTGACGTTCTGAGAAGTCTTCCTACCGTAATGGTATCCAATCACTAGTGAAACTGTAGCAGGGGATTATATAGAGAAATAAAGGAAGTTTTTACTGTCATAACTGTGTTCTGTTATTCTGGCAGTGAAAAGTCTCAGTTTGACTTGAACACCCCTTGGATATTTTCAGAAACACGTCTGTCTGAAAGAGTTTTGTTACAGTACATGTAGCCTAAGTTGCTGCTGATAATCATCTATTAAATATGTAAAGGTTTGAAATGGGGTTGGATTGACCAGAAACACAGACATCATATAAATGACTAAATAGCCTTTGATATTATTTTAGCAGTGATAGTCAAAAAACAAACAAAAAAATATTTGAGCAAGAAATGCAGATGATACAGTCTTGCACTAGGCTCCAAAATGTAAATGGGGAATAACACCAGGCTGTTTTGTATTCCTGAGGACCCAATGTTCTTCCATTTAATTTGTTTTGGTGATTTATTGAATCATTAAAACAGCTTTTTAGCCTGTTCATATTTTTGGTATTTTCTGACTCATGTTGCTACTCATGTGTTTTTTTTATACCCAGCCTTATCTAGAATATTCATCCTCCATAGTGATTATGTACTGTATAATGAATAGGAATTGCATTATCAAATCAATAAAACAGACACCAGTCGATTCTTAAATTTAATAGTCCATTTATCAGTCACATGTGCATGTACAGAGAAGTACTGTATACAGCATATTATCAGGGAAAATTATGACTTTAACAAAATGCATGCAAATTCACAAGAACTGTGCTGCCAATGCCAATGCAATAGTGTAAAACTGATTTTAAAAAATCAACTGAACCAGACCTGATGATTAAATTTCGCACTATACAATAATCCTAAAGGACACAGCAGCTCATGCCTGAACAAGTATAATCACAGTTTAATTTCCATCAAATAACCTGATTCTATGTGCAAGGTTGCCCCCTAGTGTTTAAAGAATGCCTGACACAATAGAAATGTCTAGTAACTGATTAAATACTAAATAGAGAATAGTACTTCCTCAGCAGAGAAACCTTCATTATTACCATACTACACAAAGTAGCATTACAGAATATCCCACTCATTACCTTTTTTCTTTAACAGCATAATTATTCTTTAACACAACAATTATAAAACATAGTGTAAGAGTGCAGTCTACAGCTGAAACCCAGTCGAGATGCATGATTTAAAACTTAAATTAGGTTCTGACATTTGGCCTCTTTCTTCATCAGGAGAATGTGGTCGATGAACTCCCTGAGAGCCCCACGTCCTGCTGCTCTCTGGCATGGGTATTTAGCCGCATTCAGAACCACCATGGGGACGTCCAAGGGCACTGCGCTCAGACCAGCCAGGTTCAGGCAGTCCACATCTGGCACATCATTACCTGTAGAGAGGACAGATTTTGAACAGACTGTTTTTGCTTTATGTTTTGGTAGGATCGCTTGGAGAGCTACAGTATTAGATTTCTGGCCCCTTTCGAACACACTGTAACTTAACTTTAACTGTGTTTGCTGTTTCAGAGACCAAGTAGTAAATCGACCAGGTGTCATTTAATTATGTTGAAATCCTATACACTATAGACAGCTTATCATGTGTAGGGTCCCGGGGGAGCATGGAGCATATCCAAGGCAACTTGTGGCAGGGTATACCCAGCCTTGTGCCCTAAGTGCACACGCAAACAAAAACACGTGGTACAGAAACACAAATCAGTCTACACTGCAAGCATTTGAACTGGGGAGGAAACCAGGCAACCCGTTTCATTTTTCCATACACACTGATTAGCCATTAATTATCAACTAAACACCAGTAAAGTGGTGACAGGATCATGGATACCCAAGGCTCATCTATGCTTGTGGAGAGCAAAGACCAGCCCGTCCAGTCTGATCCCAAAGAAAAGCCCATGTAGGACAAATTGTGAAAAAAAAGTTAATGTATCTGGCTATGATAGAAAGGTACCAGAAAACTCAGAGCACCACAGCTTGCTGTGCTTGCCAGTGGTGAGTAGAGTAGCCAAAAATTGTACTCAAGTAAGAGTAGCTGTACTTCAAAATAATATTACTCAAGTATAAGTAAAAAGTAGTGCTCGCCCTATCATCCAGGGATCGCGAGTTCGATTCCCGGGTGATGCTGTAACCTCTCGCAGCTCTAGAGAGAGCTGATTGGCCGAGCTCTCTCAGAGGGGAGGGATGAGAGGTACTTAGTGCTCCCACATTAATCACGGCTCTACAGCCATTCAGGGGCGTCTGTGAGCTCACGCAAGGGAGGGAGCGGATAGCGCTGTCCTCCGAGTGTGTTACTCCGCCCCCAACGGTGTGTGAGCGAGTAGTTTCGAAAAGATGCGGTCGGCCGGTAGTAGTAAAAAAAAAAGTGGTAGTAGCCTTAATGTGGGAACCCCTTAGAGACAAGAAGGAATTGGAAACGATTCTAGGGAAAATTAGGGAGAAAAATCGGGGGGAAAAATAAACGGTGTGCAGCTAAACAAATGTAAGACATTTATATTTAAAATATATTTTGCTAATTATATATTTTAACATTGCAACATTAAATAAAACAGCTAAACTAACCGCGTCACGTTTATGTCTACCATGGCTTAAGATATGACTACATGTAATTATTGTTGCTACGTGTCATTGGTGGAAAGGCAGTCATGTGGTAGATCCACCGGCTGCATTTCTCTGGCAAAAATAAAGAATATCTAATGTGTAGAATAGTGATGGGAAGTTTGAATCATTTTAGTGACTTTTTCTTTGAATCTCGTTCATCAAAATGAACGAATCTTTTTTTGAGTCATTTAGTTCATTTCGTTCTTTTGATCAGAAATAAAATAAAATGTTGCATCATTAATAAAAAAAAGACCCCCAATACGTCTACATACACAATTTTTGGCTATAGTTTAAGTAATGAAAATATTACAATGCAGCTAAGGACATATTATAATAAACAGAATAAGTAGCTCACCTCTCGTCTGAATTGTTCGTTCTTTTGAATCTATTGCACCGCATAGCGTCTATGGGAGTCACGTGTCAAAAGAACGAACGATTCGGAGTAGACAAGTCATTGAGAAAGAATCGCTCAATTCTGTTTCCTGTGTTCTGCATTGCATAGCGTCTATGGGAGTCACGTGACAAAAGACTCAGGACCGAAAAGGCTCAAAAGGTAACTACTCATTTCGAGACACGGGTAGCTGCAGATCGGAGTAATGGGCGTGTCGAAAGGTTGGGGCGTGCCGAAAGGTTGGGGGCGTGTCGAAAGTTCTCTATGATTGGTTGCGTAAGTTGCCTGTTTAAAGGCTAATATTAAACGCTATTGTTCTTTCTAATGCGTTTAAGTAATGCAGCCAACATAATCC
>JAOVVA010000016.1:3091179-3117072 GCA_028565275.1 Leiocassis micropogon
TTTCGACACGCCCCCTACCTTTCGGCACGCTGATTGGCCAACGCAAAAGCTCCATTCACCCACCAGTTTCTTTCGACATGCGCTCTACCCTTTGGCACGCCCCGACCTTTCGGCACGCCCCTACCTTTCGACACGCCTATTGCTCCAGCCTGCGGTTATCCCTACTTGATCATTTCTGTTTCCTTTATATAACATACGGAGGTTTTGCGATGATTTGCGCATGCGCGCCCAATAGAAATTGAACGAATGACTCTCCGAGACTACTCGTTCATCTGAGTCATGGTTAAGATCCGTTCAAAAAGAACGAATCGTTCATGAACGACCCATCACTAGAGTAGAATAAACGTAAATGTACAGTATATTAGTTTCTAAAGATACATTTCCACTTGCTTAGATGGAGTATTTCCCATGCTTACCTATATAGGCCACTTCTTTCCACTTCAGCTTCTTCTCCGCCAGCAGTTTGTCCAGCTCCACTTTCCTTTCCTTTTTCAGATGCCTGACTTTACAATCTGTTTTCTTGTACAGTTTCTCTACAAACACATCTGGTACTGGGTCGTCACTGGATGATAGAAGGATCACCTGTGGAGAGTTTGTAATTATTATTTTTTTACACGACATGCTAGGAATATGGCTTATTGTAATTTCTAGTCAGATTTGTTACAACCAGGCTTATCTGGAACTGCTCTATGTTTCAACAGTGGTACTTGATGTCCTAGCTCGAAAACTGTGTATCATGTCAATGACAAAACTGTTCACTTGATCCTCATGGGAATAGGATTTAATAGGGATTGGATTTTATTATTACACATGTATCCTTTTTAACAAAAAAAAACAACAACACTTTTTTTACATTGATGTTCACAGTTATGTTGCTCTACCAAATGATGTGCAATAAACCTTATCTGAGCTGATAAAGTAGCGAAGCAGCTGCTAATACAGATATAGGAATTTCCCAAGGTGTTTCCATTAAGTAATAAAATTAAAGCATGTTAAAAGTATAAGCATACATGTTCACATTTTCATGGTCTCAGCTATTTATCCTTAAGCAGATTATTCAGTAAAGAATTCAGTAACCCCATTAAAACTGGGACGGAAAAGGGTGTGGGTACAAGATTGAGAATGCACTCATGGGTCCTCAGACTTTAAAGGCATTTTTTTCCTGGAAGTCAAGTCACTTTCCAAAAATACCACATGGCCGTCTTTCCCAAGCATTCTGGACTATTTAAACTGCTGTTGCTTTTTCTTTATTTCAAAAGAATTTTTTTTTTCCTTTCTTTGCTTTCTTTTCTTACTTGCATAAAAAACATGCTTAAAAAAATAGGCAAAGCCAGGAAGCTTAAACAATACAAGGATTTGCCAATGGAGATGTTCATGCTAAATGTTCACTAAACTTTTACTTTACAATGAAAAATTTCGCCAGAAATTACAAAACCCTGCAGCGGATATGTAGTGAAAATCATCAGGGTCCCTCATTCCTCCATCATGTACATGTACATGACACACTGCATCTGCCTTCAGGAACATGGTACTGAAGTAACACAACCAGACTGTGTAACAGCTTCTTTCCACAATCCATCAGACTCCACACTATACTTTGCAGTTTATCGTCAATATAGTGCAATATCTTCTTGTTGTACTTTTGCCCTCAGAACTTTTATACTGTCTTTTAACTGTGTCCATTGTCTCGCACATTGTCTTGTCTACTGTATTGTATTATAAATAAATGTATTATTATTATTATTACTATTACTATTATTATTATTATTATATTATTATTTAACTTTATTATAAATCAAACACAATTCCATGAGTTCCTCTAAATGCATTTTAAAAACCGATACTTTTTTTTTAAGGTGGACTTTGATCGATCGATTTCTGGACTGAAGGTCATTAATTCCTTTTATGGTTTATTCTTCTCCCTGTGCTCTCAGTTGTGCATGCTGGAGTCACTATGCCATCTAGTGGTAATAATCTATATGGCCTTTATCTATACATATAATAAAACTTAACTATGTTAAGTTGGTGTGCCTGTACATTAAAGATATTTGCAAAAAAAAAATTTTGATGGGGGTAAGTAATATAACACATCAAAATCATTATTTTTATTTTATTTATTTTGTTTCTGCACGCATCACGTAAAAACTACTGAATGAATTATTGCAATCGTCCCACGGGAAGGGAAGATATGCTAATTAGAAATTTAAATAGAAAACAACCTTATATCATAAAAATAATAATATAAGGAATAAAAATCGACCTTGAAATTTTTTTTCTTAAAACTCACTTATGAGTGTGCAGACATCTAATACTCAAAATAATTAATACTCAATTTACTTAATACTAATATACAGGGACTATTTCAAATTACATATTTTTCATAATAATAATAATAATAATAATAATAATAATAATAATAGTTTTCATAGTATGGCTATTGAGTCTTTGTAAATAGTGTGGTTTTGTAGTGAAGGCTTGTTCTGCTTGATGAGAGCAGGATGCACTAAAAGCCAGGTCATTTGAATAAGAAATGTTACCCACGTAGGTGTGACTTTAAAAAAACAACTACATATTTTACCCTGACAAAGCTTTAAATACAGAAATGAAATAAACCCGAAAATCTACATTCTCAACTGCTTTTCTCGAACGTTCCAAAGGTGGGGTGTTGTCAGACTGGATCTTGAGTCAGTCATATATGAATATGCTGTATGTCCTACTTAGCCTTTAAAAGTGACATCCTCAACTGTCCTACCTTCAACAAATACAGACTGTTTAATAAGGTGTGGCTTTGAGTACACTGATCACAGGTCAGCTTAAACAGCAATGTTAACCAACCTCGATTTTTTCTTCCTTTAGCATGCGGATGCCAGTCAGGTCTCTGGTGTTGATAGACAGCATCTCCTCCCCCGCTGAGGACAGATAGACCTGTCCGTCTGTCAGGCAGCCTGACACGTTGCACAGGAGCAAGCGCACAGAGTCCGGCTTATCCTTGCCAAAGTAACCAAATCTGCATGCACACACACATACAGTACACACATTATATCATGTTGATTTACAGGGTGTTCCTCATAGTGTTATTCAGTAATGCTGACAGTTTACCTGAGGACTCTCTGTTCTGCTACAGGCCAGTCGATATCAACATCGATATCAACGCTATACTCCGGCTGCATCTCAAAGTAGCACATCTTTCCTCCCTAAAAAAATTAACCAAATTAAAATGATAGTTAAAAATAAAAAGTAAATAAATAAATGTGAAGCACCCCGAGATTTAGACTAAGACAGTGTCCTCAGTGAAGTTTGTAATAGACAATAAGCTTCTGACTTGGATTAAACTTTGATGTGTTAAAAGATTCTTTTATTATTTCAGAACCGACTCAAATAATAACGTAAAACCTTTTTTTTTTTCCAGAGGTTAAAGATCAAGCAATAAGTCCGCATGGCCTTCAGATGGTTTGCAAGATTTATTTTAGGGGGAAAAAAAGAATGATGAAAATGAGAATAACCAATTACAATGAAGAAGAATAAAAAGAAGAATAAAAATGATGAATATGAACAAGAACACCAGAAGGATGACCATATAAATGAGAAATGCTCACGACAAACAAATGTGCATGAAAATATTCTGATTTCTAATTCTAACTAAATCCCAAACAGCTCACTGGCTTGCAGTTCTGTAGTAACAGAGAAACAAAGATTCAGAAAGTTGCTTTGTAGAATTGTTATATGGAGTACTTGCTTTTCTTATTCAGCCTGCACCAAGTTGTTGATGCTCTGACATTGCTTGAACCCATCAAACACTGGTTTTCAACTCTGGTCCTGGACGACCATCTGCCCTGCACATTTTGTTGTTTTTCACTTTTCTATCACACCAAATTCAATTAATAAAATGAAGCTGGGAGCTGAGATAACACTAAAACATGCAGGGCAAAAAAAAAAAAAAAAAAAACTAATTTGCAGTATTTTCTGATCAATGTTAAAAAAAATGTAAACAATGTTAAGAATTTTCCTTTTTTCCCCTTGGTAGCTTTTGAAGCTCATCTTAGCTGGCGAGCGAGCAAGCCAAAGTTAGCTAATGTTAGTCAAGGAACATTTAGGACTAGCAAAAAAACTAAATCGGCCAAATGAAAAATGCCTGGTTCTTTTCTCACTCCCTGCCTGTCCAAACCGTGGCTCAGAGATTGAGTCGATTTGTCATAATTCGCAGGTTCAATGGTCCCAGCTGGATGCCGTCAGTATTCAGTCTCTGGTACATATGGCCTCAGATTATGGCTACATGAGTTCACGTTTGTCTGGAGCGCTGCTATACAGCAATATATCTAGCCATAGCCCACCTGCAGGAGCCCTTCGGTAACAAGATCTTTGGTAGCAAAGTAAAAGGAGCCGTTTTCGCAGAGTTCTCCATCCCAGTCTTGACGACGAGGTCTCTTGCATGGGTCCAGGTTCAGAGCACATGTGCATTTATTTTCTTCGGGAAGAGAAAACACAGAGGCCATATCTAATAAGTTAATACTACCAGGACTAGGTCAGTCTGACTGAACTCTAAAGCAATAAATTCAGTAAATCTTCTAAATTCAGACTTGAAAAAAATTTTTTTCGTCAAACCTCCTTTTATCTCCTGCCAGCGGAAGTGGTGCCGGCGGACGACAGAGAAGACCGATTCAAAGCCTTGTTTGGTTATCTTCTCCACAGCCTCTTTCAGGTGGTGCGGGTGAAGGCACGGTGAGGTGGCCTGGATGTTACAGATGACATCTACTTCTACAGGATGCCACCAAACACACGTTAAATACACATGTGAGCGACAATGAAACAATACACTCGCACACTGATTACACACTGTATTGGGATCTCAAACTGGGAAATATGAGGTCAAATGGTAGACTTAGTGAATGTGTCCCAATGTATCCATTCACTTTAACTCAAGGGTTAAAGGTCACATTACACAGCCTAATGCTCTAAAAGTGCACCAGCCCACTAACGGCAGCTTATTACCATACAGTGTGTTGTTTAAGTATTCACCGCCTTGCACTTGGAGCCTGGAGTTGAAATTAATTTACCTATAAATATGCAGAAAAATGCACTTCATTGAGAAATTGACTTAATTGTGATTATACACTACCTAGCTAAATGATTGTGGACAACATTTCTGCTTCTCAAACATCCCATTCCAGATTAAGTCCCCCTTTCCATTTATAATAATTTCCAGTCATCTGGGGAGGCTTTACTATAGATTTTGGAGAATGGCTGTGGGGATTTGTGGTCATTCAGGTAGAACAGCATTAGTGAGATCAGGTGCTGATGACAAGATGACGTTCATCCCAACCATGTTCATTGTGGTTGAGATCAGGACACTCAAGTTCTTTTACTTCAACCTTAACACACCATTTCTATATGTAGTTCTCTTTGTGAACAGGTGCACTGTCATGCTTAAACAGGGTTGGGCTTCTTTAGTTCCAGTGAAAGGAAATTGTAAAGCTACAGCATACAAAAACTTTCAGTACAATTGTGAGCTTCTAGCTGTGTGGCAGAACCACATATGGGTGGAATGGGTCGAAGTCCACAAATATTTGGCCATAGAGTGTAAACAGGTCGGCAATGTTTGCTTCTGCAATGTTCATATAAGGGAGGCTTTTCCTACAATGTTTTAAATTCAAAAGATGATTCATTTTAAAGAGAAAAAAGGCGCTTTGCTTTATACCACTTGATACATGACTCATATGTTACACATTGCTGGTTATCATTTACACATAAATGAGAACTCACTTTCATTCTATTCTAAACATTCTATTATTGCAGGGAAATCTAGAGTTTGGTTGTTCTCCCCGTGCTTGGTGGGCTTCCTCTGGGTTCTGCAGATTAGGCTAATTGGCATTCCCAAATTGCTCGTAATGTGTGAATGTCAACCGGAGGTCCTACCATGACCGTACAAAATGGGAATAAATACAATGGTCACCAATGGCCTCCATAGTCCCTAGTTGGACTACAGAGGTTGCTGGATGGATGGATGGATGGATGGATGGATGAATTTATCAGATTCTCTTATCCAGAGCGACTTACAAAAGTCCTTTGAAGTTTTCATCATTAGATAGATCCTTAGACTAAGGATCACTAAGTCAAACACTGTTGTTGTTGTTTTTTTTGTTGTTTTTTTGCGGGACGGGGAGGGAATTAATCCAATGTCTCCTGTTACTGCAGGGAAATCCATTTAATTTTTCTATCCTCTTATTCTATCTCCTCTTTCCTTTGTGGTTTAAGCATTTCACTGCATATCATACCTCTCTGTATAGTTGAGTATGTAATGACTAAAATGTGAATATGAATTTGATAAATGTACAGAAGAGCAGAGGAGAATGAGAAGTTCTTGCCTGGGTGAAGTCTGGAAAACTCTTGCAGGGTCTCCAGTGATGTCGAGATGTCCTTGGACACTTCTGGACTCCTTCTGTGGATCCTAGCACCCCAGTTATCTGCCACCCTCTCGATCTCGTCATGGTCTGTGGACACCCAGATACTGTGGACATGGACCAGGAGAGGTGTAACACTGCTGGACAAAGAAACAGGACAGGACAGAGTGAGGACGGATGCGTCGTGTTACCTGTCAAACACTCCGGAGTCTTTAGCAGCTCGTAAGACCCAGCCGATGAGCGGGACTCCAGCCAGGAGCTTGATGTTCTTCAGCGGGATCCCTTTACTGCCTCCCCGGGCCAGGATCACCGCCGCGATGTGTCTCTTCTGCTCCACTCTCTTGCGCTTCTTGCTCGGGTGGTTGTTACAGTCTTCTAAAGATTCAGCTACAGTATGTTTCCTCGACAAGGCCATTTTCTCTCTCTCTCTCTCTCTCTCTCTCTCTCTCCTTATCTCTCTCTCTCACTCACACACACACACACACACACACACTCGGAAACTGCAGCGCAACACCGAAAAGCGCTTTGACACACTTGGGATTCTTTTTAAAAAATGTAGTAATGCCGGTTGTTTTCAAAGCAACATCTAGCAACAGAAATTCTGCCCAAGTCAGGGCATCAAACGTGGCATGACGTCATCAACAGTGCTTACCGTAAATCCCTCTCTGCAGCGCGCGCGGTTTATTAAAAATATATTTTTTTTCCTTTCCGCGTTTATATACCAAAGAAACCTCCTGATACTCACGTGCCCAAAGATGCACGCCTAACGGAGTATTAATTCAGACAACCGTGTTTATATGCACTTGACGCACACGCGTGCACTACAGGTTATTTTTTTTTGTTGAAGTAAATGCACGTGGGTGTATGAACTATATGCTGCACGAACTGTACGTGGAAAATACGTTCTTGCATGGTTCCCTTGTCATGCACGCATGCTGTATTTCTACTTCCTGCCCAATGTTGCCCTGAAATAGTTAAACGGTTAAAAATGCATGTGTATGTATATTATAGAATTATTTGTTTGTTGGGCTCATCCAAGATCAGTTGTAATGAGATGCATTAAACTGATTTCGAATAAGATTCATTCGCGCACCTTCGACCAAACTGTTCAGTAAATCCCGCCTCCGGATATAAAAGGGAAATCTCCGTTACAGTGACAGTCCAATAAAATACTAGGGTGCGTAAGTGGGAACACCCCTAAAAACTAAGACAGAATTCGCTATTAGGTATATTTATTTCTCTTATTAACCGTATAATCAGTCTCCGTAGAGACCGTCAAAAATTGCCATAGCCGACTATATTTCAAGTCGTCAAGGCGGGGTATTGGGTAAAGTTTTCAACTAGCAATAATCGCGCCTCGGATAAACCTCATAGGCTACGATACTGCCACTGCGCAAAGCTGACGAGATACACCGAGGAGCACTCAGGCCACTCCGCAGCACACGACTCACACAACCGGTAGATTAAAAAATCACCATTCCTCCAGTCATAAATGACATACTAGTATAATTTAAATACAAAATTAAATCTTAAACCAAGTTTTCAATCTATTTCAGACCTTAGTATAATCCGGACAATTTAAACAATTTTAAAAAGCCATGCCGCAAAGGACGACGGGAGTTCATACGTCATCAATGAAATAACATATATAAGAATATTTAAAATTCAGAATATTTCAAGTATAAATAAGGAACATTTCATAATAATGACATGAATCACATAACTAAGCATTTATTTAACCGTGTTTTTTGTCATTCTGTTTGTTTCTTTCATTTTGTTATATACGATCCCGCTTTGGACCGGATAATACATCCGGTGGTCACAAGGTGGCAGTGTGTACTCAGTTTCAAATAAACCTACAGTACATCTGAATCATTTAGATGCACAACCTGCTTTAAAATTGTTGGGTGAATGAAGAGTGATTCTCGTTTATTCTTTAAAAACATACGCTTCTTACTATAGGAAATGATTATTTAAAATATTGGGGAAATATTACTAAAGAAAGGAAGTGTGGAGATATCCAGAGAAGTAAATTGAAAGTGTAGTAAAGTGAGGCTTTCCACTGATTTATGTTTGTGAATCTGGGTTAAACAAAAGCATATAATTTATTATTATCATTACTATTATTATTATTAGTAGTAGTAGTAGTAGTATCTAATTAACATTTACATTGGCGCAGTTAGAGCTGCAGTACGGTGACTCACAAGTAGTGTTTTTTGTGTTAGTTTGTTTGTTTCTGGTAGTTGGATATGCAAAAACAATTAATAATTTCTACATTTATGTACAGATAATTTAGGGCTCTTTTTATAATAAAATAAAATAAATCACCTTCAAAACATTTAATCATTATTGTAAAATACTTTTGTTTCTCTTTGTCCTATGAGTTGTTCTACATATTTAATAATGTTTTGTGGTTGTAATTTTTTTTTACCTATTGGTGTTTTACAACAGTCCCAAACTATGTACATTTTTAAATAAATAAATAGTCTTCTGCATTATAAAATTTATACATGAATGGTAAAATGTTGAACACTTGATTTGTTTATTTGTTTGTTTGTTTTATTTAATATTTTTCTCATTTGAAATTTCGAGCCAGTATCAAATTCATATATTTGGCACTTTAAAAAAATCTAAAGAACCTGGATATGTGTATGAATGTAAAAAAAAAAAAAAAATCTCAATAATTTAATATAATTTAATGGTCAGAAATGATGGGTAGCTCGATACTTATGCACAGTACTGTATATAATAAATATATTTCAACAAAACTATGTTATATTTAGTTACTTGGTAATATTGCTTATGTGATCTTCCTACAAATTAAATAAAATGAAATTTAATTTAATCTGAATAAATGAGGAAAGGACTTAAGACCTTTACACAGTGTTGTAGGTGTCCACAAACTTTTGCCAATACAGTATAGCCTATAGTACAGTATGTGGGCTTCCCTAAAAAATGAAAGCTGACACAACGTCTCCCCCTAGCGGCAGATTAAAATCTTTCACGCTATTGTTTTTAAACATGTTTAAGATACTTGTTTATTTTTAGATTTCAAAAATAAACATTACTATTACATTGTACGGTCCGATTGCTCCTAAATTGATTGAATCCACTGAATCCTAAATATTAATTGTTAACTCATAAATGAATTAATGTTAACATGCCTTATCATTAATATTCAAGCTATATTAGAATTTAAAACAGTTAAAAGCAGTAAATAATAATAGATTGGAAACACAACAGCAGGACAAACTGATTTATTGAGCATCTTAACATATGTTATTTATAAGCATTACATTGCACAATTCAATTGTGTACAAGTCTGGTGACAATATTACAGGTTTCATTAACACAGTATATAATACAGGAGAGTGAAACAGTGCTCTACAGATATGAAATAGCCATATAATATGAGAGACAAGGAATTCCTCTTTCTCCGTCTCAAACATTATTTTGTTTTTTAAAAAGTATTTTTTAAATTGATTTGTGTAAAATAGGAAAGGAAGAAAGCAAATCAGAAGTTGCTGCTCCTTTATAACATAAGTGTTAGAGTTAGACAGAACAACAGGAAGCGGTTCAGTGGAGCAAAACAGGAATAGCGCTTCCCTGAACCTTACGTAATCCTGACAATGGCCTTGTTCGTGTCATGTGACGGCGACATTCTGACCCCCTTCGGGTGTGAAGAACTGCACTTTGGGTACGGGTAACGACAGGTTGTTGCGCTGAAAGGAGTTGTTCTTGCGCATGGAGTTGTTACGGCGCATAGAGTTTCTCTTACGTAGAGAGTTCTGGTGCGACAGCTCACTCTTCTGCATCGTCTGGATGAGGATGGATGGCTTCTCGTCGAGCTCGCGGGCGCTGCAGGGTGGTGTCGCGACCTTCACGGTGTTGCCGAACTTAGAGTAGTCCACTGAGTAAACCCCTTCCTCTTCAGTCACAATAGGCACAAAACGGTGACCCCACTGGATCTCTTCAGTCACATAAGAAGTGCGTGCCTGTGTGGTAATGCCTGTGGTCTCCACGACACCCTCGAGGATGACAATCACTTCCAGGTCACTGCACTGCAGCTCCATGGCTGACAGATCATAAAGTGGACTGTTTTTATCAATGACATGGCAGATGATAAGTGGTGCCAGAAGGAAAATACTGTTACTGGAGACGGCGCTCTCGCTCTGGATGTCGATCTGGTGTATAGGGATGACCTCACCCTCAGGCGTAGTGGTCTTGCGCACCACCTGGAGACGCACAGCTGCATTGATGATCATGCTCTTGCGCAAGTCACCCACGCGGATCATGAAGCACAGGCGGCTGTTGCGCAGAGCGATGCAAGCCTGCCGGCTGAAAATGAGTGTCTCGGCACGCCTGTGCGACTGCGCCGTCTTCATGAAGATGCATCCCAGCATGACGGCGTTGATGATGAGCCCGGCAATGTTCTGCACGATCAGCAACGTGATGGCTGTCGTACACTGCTCAGTGATCATCCGGCCACCGAAGCCTATAGTGACCTGCACCTCGATGGAGAACAGGAAAGCTGAAGTGAAGGATCTGTGTGGAAAAAAAGATAACCATCATTTAGGGAAGAATTGTAGAATAATACTACATATTTTTAAGGATCAAGTTTCACAAGCAGGAGTGATCTATAAACATCACACAGGTTTCAGTCTCTGCAGGCCTCCTGAAGTATTTAATGCTTTCAACCTATTAACCTGTTGATAACAGTGATAACTGAACTTTCTCAGAAATTATCCCTTAATTAGCTAACACAAGTTGTTGGTCTTTCGGCTGCTCCCAGCAAGGGGTCGCCACAGCGAACTACCCGGTCCGCTCTACAACTTGGCACAGGTTTTACGCCGGATGCCCTTCCTGACGCAACCCTCCCATTTTATCCGGGACCGGCACTGCATCCAGTGGCTGGGGTTTGGGCACTGGCTGGAAATCGAACCCGGGCCTTCCGCATGGCAGGCGAAACACCTACCACTGAGCCACCAGCTAACACATGTTGTGTTAAAAAATTGTGTAAAAAAATCCTTGTACTTAACTCTAGTTTTATTGTTAGTACTAGCATTACTGTTAATATGCAGAAGGTGATGGTTAGTTGATGGTTAGTTAATAATGTTTAACACTGTTATCAACACGGTAAGAAGTTGAAAGCATTAAATATTTGGGGAGGCTCACAGCTAAGGTGGAGACTGAAACCTGTGTGATGCTTTTAGATCACTCCTGCCTGTGAAACTGTACTTTATTTATACAATTCTTATTTGCATGCAAATAAGATTATGCATAAAAAAAATATTTTGCTACGGGATGATATCATCTCTTACTCATCTTCTATACCGCTTTATCCTGTATTCAGGGTCGTGGGGGGCCTGGAGCCTATCCCAGGAGACTTAGGGCACGAGGCGGGATACCAGTCCATCGCACACTCACATGAGATGATATATTGTTTTTTATTAAGTTGCATATGTTCAGAGTTAATTATGATGTCTCACAGCTAAAAAAAAATTAAAAAATGATTTTTATTATTGTTCTGTAATTGATTTGTTTTTGATGTCTCCATTTTTGAGTTCTTTGCAGAGTTCATTTAATTACTTTCTATTAAATTTAACTTGTATAGCACTTTTAACAAGTAATTTTACAGAATCAAAAGAAAATTATGGAAATGTATGAAATGTGGGAGAAAATATGTATAAATGATCAGATCAACAGGGAACCCATGCTCATGTGGGAGATAACGGATAAGGGATTGATCTGCAGTCACACCGTGTGTTAGTTAAGGGTTGACTAAAAAAAAATCTACTTGAAGTTTTTTTTCACCAGAGAGCTGAAGAATCAAAAGATATTGAAAACTTTTTTTCTTTTTTCAGTTCAATCTGCATGCAATCTGCCCATGCTCATGCACGAAACCTTTTGAAAGTAGTCTTATTATTATGGACTGCGTGGGCTATTATGTGCATCATGCTTCGTGTTCGTAGCCCTGGACTTACTTGACGTTGGTGACGCACTGCTCGACGCCAGGCTGACGCGTGAGATCCAGATCTCCGTGCGCGAACGCAACGAGCCACCAGATCATGGCGAAGAGCAGCCAGCTGCACAGGAAGGTCATGGTGAAGATGACGAGCGTGAAGCGCCACTTCAGGTCCACCAGCGTGGTGAAGACGTCCTGCAGGAAGCGGCCCTGCTCGCGGATGTTCTTGTGCGCCAGGTTGCACGCGCCGCTCTTGGCAATGAAGCGCGCCTTGTTCACGCGGTCCCTGAACACCGGCTTCCGGGGCGCGCGCGAGGCCAGCGCGGGCAGCGCGAACTCCTCGGGTATGATGCTCTTTCGCGCCAGCATGCTTCACCCGGCACGTTACCGCGCATGCAATTCGGAGAAATAAATAAATAATTAAATAAGTTCACACTCACTCACCCACTCACACACACACGTAGTGTACACGCGCGCGGCTCTAACCGGTGCGCGCTCTCCAGTACACCGATGTCTTACATCCCAGCTGTTTAACCCCTGCAGATGTTTTGCATCTGTCCCAAAGCTAAGCACGGATTTTTTTTTTCCTGTCTGGAGACGCTACAAGAGATGAGTGCAAAAAAAAAAAAAAACTTTTGCTGCGAGCCACACACTTCAGAGGAACTGCTCCAAGAAGTCCAGCTCCGGTTGACGCACATCTCAGGGGCGGTCACTGTCCCGTGAAAACCTCTACAGCAACACAGCTGCAACTCACGTCACAACATGCTCGATTATAACCTGCTAAATATTTACATTTTTTTAATCAAACCATGCAAAACAAAAAAATTGGTCAGATTTGCGAATTTTTGAGAGAAGTGCTTTTTTTTTTTTCCTGCTGTGACAGAAAAGTTGTCACTCTTAAATGTGGCCTGCAGGGGGCGACACAAGGCACTCTTGCCTTTCCAAGTCGTTTTGAATCAGTGTTCCTAAACAAAAGGTGCTAGAGGATATTACATTCATTAATCTAGAGTAAATGCTTTATACTGGCTCCAGATATAATAGACCCTGGATGTCCGCAGCAGGAACACAAACAAGCCCCTTAGGTCAAGAGTGAAAGGTCTTTAAACTCAAGACTCATTAAGAGGTTGTTTTCACGAAAATGAGATTAGTAACTGTGTAAAGATGCTTTAGAATGAGGCTTGAAATTAATTATTATTTCATTTTTTTAAGATGTTTTAAGGGCTTTAAATGGTCACAAAGATATCCCCAATATGTCTTAAGTTTTTACAGTCCCATCTGTGCCTGGTGGATAATGCCAGTCCATTGCAAGGAATCACAAAACATGAACTTTTACAGTGTAGTGTAAACAATCCACCCACTAGCATGTACTGGGAGTTAAGAGTAACCTTGAGAACCATGTGGAATATACACCCTAATTCAATCTGACTACTGAACTCAGGAAGACCCTGAAACTGTAGGGTTGCAACACTATATGCTGCACAATATGTGCCACACAACATTTAAGAATGGTCCATGCAAATAAAGTTAATTAATATTCATGTAATTTTAGCGCAATGCCGAATGTGCTGGTGTAAACTTTGGTGATGCTAAGCTTTCATGATTCTTTGTGAAATATGATGATCAAGATCCTTTTTTTTCACCAATTTTGTAAAGATTTCAGGAGCTGCAAACTTCTAGCAGAAGTTCGCAGATGATTAGTGTTCAGAGCACAATACTCCTAACTGACGTGTAGCCACAACTTTTTAATATGTCTGATTATGACTCAGACAGATTACAACCGTAATGCGTTAAAATGGATACCACGGTGATATCAAGTGGCAGAAAATCAACCCATTGGATTCTTATGGATACTAGGAATTCAGAAATGCTGCAATCAGATAGTTTCCAACACAGATTACTCATCTCCTGAAAAAAATATACCAATTCCCAAATCCACTATTCCTCCAGCTTATTAATAAGATTCCCGCAAAGTCTCATTTTTTACATGTAAAGCCCGTAATGGTCATGCTTCTATAGTATTCACTTTGTGCAGACTTACTGGAAATCCCATAACCAATTAAAAGTATATCTTTTCAGACAGATTCAGGGTAACTCACAAATTCCAGGTTCAGCCAACTCATGTTTGCATTTCCTTAAGGGATTCACCTCCTCTCCCTGAATTAAACTCCTGCGACCTGAATGTCCGCATATTAGGAAGTGACGTTTTCTCCCAATGGCTCTGTCCACGAACTATTCTCCTATAAGGAGTATTATGAGATATAATTTTTATCATTTTGACAAAATGAATGCTGTTTTTGCAGTCCAGGTCTCAGGGGGCTGAAAGACTGCCTGCCCCAAAAAAGCTCTTTCATCAAGTTCTCATATGTCCAATACATTATTGAAACCTGGGAGGACATACTGTATGTGAACCGCCAACTTTCCAGAAGAAAATTCTCTCATCATGGATCACTTAAACGCTTGGTGAAGTCACATCACAAAAAATGGACAGTAGAAATCACAGCTATGTTTAATAGTGAGAATAAATGCATTTTTACACATATAATGTGTTGAAAACTCAGAGGATTGATACTATACATTGATATTTGGGCAATGAAAATATAATTTTATAAAATTAATATATCCATTATATTCCATTTAACATCCACTTGACATCCTTTGCAGGTAATCTATTATAGGTTAAAAATATATTTCACTCCTCCAGCATTCATTCAATCCTGTTCCACTTTAATAAAAAATACATATCACATTCGCCCCTATGAAATACTTGGAACATTCCACAGGTCACAACTTTAACATGTTTACCGTTTCATCCAAGTTACCTGAAGACCATGAGAAAAGAAAAGTAAGTTGTCTCATTCTTTTGTTTTAATTTTTAAGTGAGGGATGAACAAGAAAACGTATAAAACTTTTAAAATGTCCACCTAAGTTATAGATAGAAAATAAATGATTAATTAAAGAAATGTACATAAATCTTTAGAAAGTGTTTAGGACAGGGCAATACAGATAAAGAAGATTATTTCTTAAAAATATCAGACATCAAAATTAATCTTTGGCATTCCTGCATTTATTTATTTATTTGTTGTCTTGACCTTTTGAATGTGCATTTATTTATGCAAATTAGGGTTTATCTAATGTAAATGTAGTCTATTGATGTTGGTAGTTAAGCTATTTATTTTACTTTGACAATACTAAAAAGTGTTTCTTTTTTAATTATCGGTAAATAATAATAAACAAAAAAATGCTGTTATGAAAGAATATTTTATGTTATGAAGAATTATTTATGCAAATCTAACAAATCAACGTTAAGTGCAAATCCCCTATACAAGATTAGTTTATCTTTCTTATATAAAATAAACATGAAAAATATCAGTAAAAAGAAACAGTTTTTTAGTTCTAAAATGTCCAAAATATATATTCAAAACTGAGAATATTTAAGTGTGGTTTTATTTTAATGATTGCATTTGCCTTGTTCTCAGCATTCATACTACGTAAACACATTTTGTGTTTTTGCTGATTCTATGAAAACCTCATTTACTTACAGTATGGTATGGTAGTTTGGACACAAGCTTGGATTTATTTTCTTTATTTTAGCACAAAACTGGATTTATGAAATGAATGAAATAACACATTTGGCATTAGGTATTGGTAGTCAATTGTTATTTAAAGACATGAAGGTCAGCTGTTCTTGCAAGAACAGTATTATCAAGTACATTTGTTGGGCCCTTGATCGAGGCCCTTAACCCTCAACTGCTCAGATGTATAATGAGATAAAAATGTAAGTCACTCTGTACAAGGGCATCTCCCAAATGCCTAAATGTAAATGTAGATTTGTAAAACTCATCAAGCACCATGATGAAACTGGCTCTCATGAAGACCTTCCCAGGAAAGCAACACCAAAACTTACTTCTGCTCACTCTGTTCATTTAGAGTCAACAGCCTCAGAAATCACCAAATAAGAGCACCTCAGATTAGAGTCGTTATGAATAGCATATTTTTATTCTTTCAGTCTTTAGTTTCTATCAGTTATCCTGCTCTGATTTTGATATATTAGGCTTTCAGCTTTTACCATGAAAAGTTAGGAAATGACACAAATACACAATGGCTTCACTCCAGCTTTTATTCATTTGTAAAAAAAAAAAAAAAATAGAAGAAAATAAAAAAAGGTGGGCACACAATATAGTGTTAACGATGTATGCTGCTAACAGTAATTACATATGTACATTAAGACAATTCAGCACAAAATGCTTGTAAGAAATATTGCATACCACTGGGATTGTGCACAACATGGTGCATCGTATGAAAATACATACTGTATAAATACTCATTTGTCATTGCTGTGGAGAAAGCAGTGTGCATATCACAACGTGTATATGCCATTAGTCTTGGCAGACATTATAAATATTAATAATATTTATAATTAATATAATATATATAATATTATAAATATTAATAATATTTATAATTATAATAATAATAAATATTACAGCCAAAGGAAAGGGGGTGTGAATAGTTTGATACAGAAGAAACATCGCTCTATAAAAACTCCACTGGCTGTAAAAGGATCTAGAGAAGAGATATAAAAGTTCACTTGGCCAAACTTAGCAAAGTTTAATCTGAAGTTTATGTCTAATGGGAATAAAGCAGAACAGCTGGACTTGTGTAGAAAATCAGTACAAGTTTCATTGCTCATCAGTTCTACTGACATGGTGGGAAAAAATCTGATATTTAAACCTCTGTAATGATTCACATTTATGATGTCATAAAACCTGTTAAACCCTAGACGATCTGTCAAGTTCCCAGTGTTTCCCAATAGGTACGAGAAGTCATAGTAGTTACTGAATATTATGCTTTAAGATATGGAAAAAAAAAATCCTCTGCCCAAGATTTATAGTGTTATTGTCACAGGACAGTTATTGCAATATAGAGGTGTGAATTGGTGTGACGCAGCTGGGCTAAAGATGTTAGGATGACATTGTGAGTAGGTGTTACAGTAAGTGAAGCCCTGCCCAGAGACAGCTGTCCCAGGATTATGCAGATGGCCTCTTTTATATAACTCCTAAGGGATGCAAGCGTTCGCCCAGTCATCCATGTCTGAGAGTCCAAGAGAGAACGTAACTGGCCCTCCTGTCTGTATGCGAGGGATGGTGTTACTCTCTTTAGAGTAGCATTAGTCAAGTGTTAAGTGTATAGCAGCTCATACACATGGAAGACGGCAAAGAGCATCTCCTCCACATTGGATAAGTAGCAGTCAGAAAAGATGCAAGGGTTATTTTAAAGTAATCCCTAGCTTGGCTTAGTGAGTACTAGTGCATTTGGTTTGAGTAAAATTGGAAAACAAATGACAGCCATTCCACTCTGACAGCGGTTCACGTCGTCTGCAGGCCTGCCCAGGCTTACAGAGGCTTATCAGTGTGTACAATTACTGTCTAAGGACCTTAGTAGAGTCTGGGCTCTGATGTGTACAAATCCAGAGACTTTCACAATCACATTAGATTGAGCCAAAACTACTACTATAACAAATGTCTTGGAATGCTTGTCAACAGGTCTCGTACAACTGACAGCCGGTGCTCACTTCTCAATCCACTACGCATTCAAATCAACATGGCTGACTCGGAAACCTTCACTTTCACTCTGTTTGTCAGCCTAGGCTGTATCCATCCATCCATCCATCCATCCATCTAGGAACCTCTGTATTCCAACTAGGACCCGTAGAGGCCAATGGTGACCATTTTATTTAGTCCCATTTGTATGATCGTGGTAGGACCTTCAGTCCTTGGCTGCATCAAAAACCCATAATGCTATGTTTAAAAGTCAAATGATGATCATAAAGTGCTTCAGCACACTCTTATCAGTTAAGGTCAGCACTGTGCAGCACAACCATTGTGTAAATGTGAATATTTACAACTTTAAAAGTCAAAAAGGTTGAAAGACTAAGATGAAAAATGCCAACTGATTTTTAAGAGTTGAACAGTTCAAGAAGGTTGGGACCCAGCAAAGAAATGTAAACTTTTGATGATCCTGTTTAAACCATACCTCTGGTCAGTATTATGTTAACCAAGTTTAGATTCATCCTAAATATAATCACCACAGAAAATAGTACATCATACAGAAAAATATAAGTAGGCAGGTCTGCATCCAGTCTTCAGGGGGAAAAAAACAGTTTATGCTCCCTATCTATGTGGCAGAAAGGAGCTAGGCCAGGCAAAAGGTCTCAGCTAGAAATTATGTTCTGTTCGTGTGGAACATAGACGCCAGAGAGACTAAAAGCAAAGACAAACATAAGAGAGGTGAACAGAAATACATTACAGCCCTGTGTTGTAAATAAAATATTTTCTGTACTCTGGCCATGCCCAGGAAGCACAAGTTCTTACTCACATTCTTACTTCATTACAACAGGGCAAATGATATAGGATATATATAATGTCTTGATATATATAAAAAAAACTAAAAACATTTTGCATAGTATAAGTGCCTCTGTGGTGCTAGAAGTCTCCAGAAGGAATTTCAGCAATGCACGTTAGACAGACAGGTCGCGTCAGCTCCCAAATGTGCTGACAACCGCGTACAGTGTCAGTACCAGTTTTTCCATTATATACTGTATAGATGCTACTGTATTTCTCACATTAACACACATGTATCATTAACGTAATATGAAAAATTGAAGAACCATGAACCAAAAAAATAAAGAATAAAATAAAAATACTGCAAGGATATAATGTAAATTGTTTAAAATGTCAAAGGAACAGGCAGACTGGAAAATCTGCCTGTTTATAAAATAAGAAATAACTCGTTCTTCCTTCCGTGTACGTCAGCAGTGTGTGGGTGTGTGTATGTATGTGTGGAGGTGTGTAGTGATGGATAGTGTGTCTACATGTCTGCTTTGACGAAGGAGGCGAATATGCCGTCCTCCTGCTCCATCAGCTCCTCTGGTTTCCCGTACTCGAGTATGTTCCCTCTCTTCATCACGATCACGAGATCAGCCGTCAGGATAGTGTGAACCCGGTGCTGTGGAGGAACACACACACACACACATGCAGGAAAACACGAGTATGCACAAATAAATATACATAAGTAGATAAAAGCACTCAGATTGTTATGAGCACATCTATGTCCGAAAGAGTAACAATCTACAGAGAAGAATGATCTGTATAGCGCCAATTATTCCACAAGTTCTTAGGCCCCTGGATCATATGAACTTATATGAATAAGCAAGTAACACCGATCCTAAAGGGGCTTGGAATTAGTCTGAAATGGCACACAGAAAAGTCATATGATTACCAACCAGGGTGCCGGGACGGGGGCTGTGGGCATAGCCAGTGGTGGGGTTACTTGTGTGTGCGCACTAGGGTGCTGAACAGGCTGTCCTCCTGCGCTAACAGGTTCGCAGCGCTGTCGCACTCCACCAGAATCCCAGCGGAAAAGACTAGCACCTGCTCCGCCTCCACTATGGAGGAGACCAGATGCTGTGCCGCACAAAAACAGACAGGAAAGAAGAAAAAGAAACAGGAGGGAAGAGAGGGGAAGAGTACAGAGAAGGAGAGAAAGAGAGAGAAAAAGAAAATAAGAAAGTGGATGAGGATAGAAAAAATGGCAGCTAGGAAAAGTAATGGAAATACTATGAAAAGAGTTTTCAGCTCATTTTACAGATATGGCTTTCCCTCTATTTTTTTTCTTATCTTTTTTTTTGCACTTTTTATTTTTTATTTATCCAAACTGTGTTCTGTCTTTAATACCTTGGTATAAAAATAAGCACATCTGGTCTGGAACCCCTACTATTAAGGCATGGAGAGATATCTCTATATCATCACCTAGTTAGACTTACACACTTTCCTTTTTAAACTTCAGGCTTGGGATGAGGATTTAATGTCCACTGATATTTTTTAAAATTAATTTTCGATGCTTTCTGAGAAGAATCTGTTATCTTATATGAAAAGGATCAATTGAAATGCAATCAGAAACCTTTACATCATTGTGTCGAGCACAAGGGAAAAAGAAGAAGCAAGTACACAACCATATTTCTGATCATAATTCCAGGATATTCCAGCTTTAAGCGTGTTTAATATAAAGGGAACTCACTGCTATGGTGACGACGGTGCGGTCAGCAAACGCTGTCATCACAACCTTCTGTAGAATGTTCTCCTGTGAAAAGAAGCATACACAGAGTGTCCTAGATTGCCAGCTAAAAAATGTGATGAGTCCATGTAAACCGTTTGATGAAGAACATTCAGTGGTTATCAAAGCCTGCAGTCCAAAGCCAAAAAAACAAATGTACTGTACGCTCCTTTTAATTGGAACTATAAAACGTTATAAGGAAAACAGACTTTGCTGTCTTGGTAGATGTGTATGGTTGGTTGAGTGGATGAGAAGAAACAGTGCGAAGAGATTTTTTTCTTTTCTTACCGTTGCCATGTCGATGGACGCCGTGGCCTCGTCCATGATGAGGATGCTGCTCTTACGCACAAAGGCTCTGGCGAGGCAGAAGAGTTGCCTCTGGCCTACGCTGAAGTTCTCTCCTCCTTCAGTTACCACTGCATCTGTAGAGATTTTAAAGGTTTTAGATGTTTTTTTTTTTATGTCAAAGCATAGTATCTATCACCACAAGGGCTATTAATATACCTGTAATAAAACTGTGCATATTTATAGGCTATTAGAACATCAGTATTCGCTTGTAAGTCTAGCATGCTGTAACTTTCCATTTTAAACATTCATGCATGGTCAGTTTAAGAAAAAAAATTTTTTTTAGAACCCCTCTTATAAATTCATCAAACATTATTGCCATACCAAGTCCTCCTGGGAGTGCTTTGACCATATTCTTTAGCTGGGCAATTTCCAGCGCCTCCCAAAGCCGGTCGTCAGTGCAGGTGCATTCTGGGTCCAGGTTAAAACTGAAGACACACACGTACAAACAAGACAAAACAAGGATGAGCAAACAAACAAGCTACACATCCATACCAGGCAAAAAAAAATAATGCAGTATGCATCTAGTGCTGGAAAGAGACACACTGCATGACCATAAGAGGCAATGGCAATGAGCCTGGATTCACTCCACTGACCTCCTGTTCCTGAAGAGCACTAGGGAAAACTCTTTCTACCATGCATTTCTCTCTTTATCACTGAACTGCTGTTCCCACTGAATGCTTTGTGAAAGGCCTGCCATGGCATCCTGGGCTCATCACTGCAGTCCAAACCCAGCCTAGGCTATATTAACACCGAACCTCCAGGGATTAACAAGCTATCAGTGATATTAGCCACCGTCACTTTTTATTAAAAACCAGCGATGGAAAGCAATGATAGTGAGACAGTTTGGGTATCCTTAAATGCTCAGTTGGCTGAATGTCAATAAAACGAGCCTGAGCGGAGAATGATAAAGTGCAGAGTTCAGTGTCATACAAGATTCCAAAAAAGATAAAGATTAATCATCATGGTCTTCAGTAAATCTAAAGAATAAACCAGAAACTAAACCGCAGCTTGGAGTCTCTTTTTTAAAAAAATATACAGTGTGACGATAGGGTAGGGTCAGGGGTAGCTCAATGGTTAAAGCCAGACTACAGTTCGGAAGATCCCAGGTTCAAACCCCACGACCACCATGTTGCCACTGTTGGACCCTTGAGTAAGGCCCTTAACCCTCAGCTGCTCAGATGTATAATGAGATAAAAATGTAAGTTGCTCTGGATAAGGGTGTCTGCCAAATGCCTCAATGTAAAATGATGGGTGTTCAAACCAAACCAGGACTTGATGAAATTACTTGTGAATAAAGGCATAAAACCAAATTACATTTACAAAATGTAAACGAGACTCTTAGACGCAGTAAAACATTTGAATGATGTTAACATTTTAAAGAAGGCTGTACGTCCAGGAATGATGATCCCAAGCGAGGTGCCTCGGAGCCCACTGCAGTCATTGCTGTAAACATTCCACAAGTGGAACGCCAGATACTTGAAAATGAACGCGTGTGACGCGTTCACCAACACCACTTGCACATTATAGGAACTCGGCTGGGAGGTATTTCCACATCCATGTACAGTCCTGACCATGCCATTGTCACATGTTTGGCTCATTAAAGTAGTTCCTGGGAGGCCAGGGTTTCAGACATGATCATAGCTCCGGTGTACTGAGAAAACTTTCCATCTGTTGGTGTTTAAGCACTAGTGAAACGCTGTGTTAAAGTGCATTAGTGTAGCAGGTGGTTATATAGAGAAATAAAGGGAGTCTTTTACTCGGATAAATCTGTTCTGTCATTCTGCACAACCAAAAGTCCCAGTTTGACTTGAACACCACTTGTATATTTAATTTTTTATCTTCAACGCTTTACCATTGAATTTTCTAAGCACACGCTCTCTATCCATGTCTCTTTCTTAAATGATGAGGAAGCTCATGTTTATTAATTTTGCTCTTGTCTATTTGAGTTGAATTGATCCTTTGTTAGGAATGAAGTGTGTTAATATTTTTTTGTGTGTGTGTGTTTGTGTTCACACCGGATAGAGCCACTGAACAGTATTGGATCCTGAAGAATGATGGACATCCTTGATCTCAGCGTCTGAAGAGGCAGTTTACAGATATCGATGCCATCAATAACGATCTTCCCTGATTAAAAAAACAAATAAAAATCAACACAAATTCCTCTAAACTGTGGTTCTTTTATTATGTAAAGTCGCATTTATTTCATTTATTTCCTAAAATTGTAAAACTATTATAACAACTCTTTAACCTATGAACTTCGATACAGTCTGTATATAGTGAATGAGTAATGGCTGAAGGAAAACAGTTCATGTTGTTAACAGAGCAACTCAGAGAGTCAGAGTGCATTTAATCATAACCGACAGAATCTGGAGAGATAATACTGAAGCATCATTCTGCTTCTGCAGGTTCCAACTTTTGCAGTGGAAAGTTGGAAAGATGTAATGTTACATCATTCACACTTCTCAATTTAGCTTTATATGGACACACTGTGAGTGTGTGCTTATTCAGTCTCAAGTTTAAGACATTTCATTAAGTGCTGGTCAGGCTCAAAAATTGATTGGGTATGTATTTTGGGATTTGGCTACGTCATAAATCTTAACATCACTGACCTGCTGAAAAGCCAACTTAAATAATGTACCTATCAAATAAAGGCATAAACTTTGAACACCGAATTACAAGTCGAACAGTTTGACAGCAAAATGAGATAACTCTTTGATGTAGTTTGGGGAAAAACATGTTTTTTTTCCGACTGATAGAGAACATTTTGTACATGGTTTTTTTTTTAGTTACAAGGGTGATAAAATTGTTTTTCAATTTTTCTCAAAATTGTTGAGAATATATCAGTGTGAATTTTGTGTGATTTTGCAAAAGGCTATAAATCCCTATCTATATAAAACTATATACAGTTTTGTCACAATGGAAAAGTAAGTAAGTATCAGTACTACGTTGGTTCTTCTTCTTTCTTCTTTGTCCTCAGGCTGTTCCCTTTCAGGGGTCGCCACAGCGAATCATCTGCCTCCGTCTAACACTATCCTCTGCATGATCTTCTCTCACACCAGTTAACTTCATGTCCTCTCTCACTGCATCCATAAATCTCCTCTTTGGTCTTCCTCTAGACCTCCTGCCTGGCAGGTATAACCTCAGGATCCTTCTACCGATATATCAGTACTATGTTGGTTGAGTTGTCGTAAAAAATACAATGAACTCATACTTTGATTGTGATTATGTAGTGATTGGAAATTCGATACAAATCATACATGTTGCTTATTAATGCGAACGAAAGGGTGTAAAGGTCCCTCATTTGGCTTCAACATTTGCCAAAAATTCACTAAAAGCATTAAATGTTGGTACCTGTCGTGGTTTTCTTAAAATGAGGAAGCTTCTAAAATAAGGTTATATAGCCTATAGTTTACAAATTAGTCTTGTTATAGACAACCATGTGTGTCAGAGAAAAATAATTCACCAAAATGACTAAATGTCCTGCGTTTATCATGTTTTGCTGTAAAACTCAAGTATTCCGATTATCTCATCATTTTGTTTTCTGATGTTTTCTCTTTGATTCTGTTGCATCTCAATGAGCGTAAAGTGTAGCTGCTTCTCATAATAAGAGCCTAAATCATAAGAAAGTATGACCTGGACTGAATGTAATGTATAAAATGACTCAGCAAGACTCATCTGCAGTACCCGAGTGCTTTAAAAGCTAATGGCTCGACGTGGCATCATTGCTGCTTGTCAACGTGACACAAACCATAAGCAGTGCAGTATAAACAAAGGAAGCAAAAGACTAGCCCGCAATGTTTCTGGAGCTTGGTAAAGAGTAAGTCAGAGCGAGTCTGAGTAAGTAAAAATAAAAGTAATCCTGAATGCATTCTCTTTCTGGAGATCTTTTCTTTCCCCAGGAGGCGAAAGATCATCAGGTGCTCTTTTAAAGGTGCTCTTATCCCCTTAAATCCCATCCACTTATTGAAAGAATTATGTCATACTCGAAATGACAGTGCACTTCACTTCCCTCCGGAAGAAAGCCCTACCGAAAGACACTAGGAAAGAAATACGAGCAGGCATCACCTTCAAAAACGTCCACCATATTGAAAAAGGCCAGAGACAGAGAAGACTTTCCACTGCCTGTCCTCCCACAAATGCCCACCTGAGGGGAAAGAAAGAGCGACAGCGTGAGACAGGGACAGACAAAACATTGTTACTGTGTGCTGTCTTTATAAAGACGCCGTCTTTCATTTTCCAGACTGTTGTTATAAACCAGAAAGAGCTTTGTGTAAATAATATGCTTGCCTATTGCCTGCACATTGAGAAACGTCAACAGGGTAAGTGTTTTATGCATGGCACAAAGATATACTGTATAACTGAGGCATGGGACCGATCAAAGTCAAGTGACTTATGAGAAAAGTGAACCTGTGCGATGGCAGAGACATGAAGAAATAAACACTGTTGTGACAAAAGTGCCAGCCGGGTGATGAAGTGGAGTCCATTTTGTTAATATGTCACTTTAATTCCAAGTGACCGTGGAACCTTGTGTCACAATTTTAACACTGTAACCAACATGTGTCTTTATACCTAATAAGTAATTCCAGGTACCCATGATAATTGTACTAAAATCAGTGTTTGTTTGTACTGAGCCACTTATTAAGCAACCTATGGTAGGAGAAGAAAAAATGCTCAGTGGTTAAGGCATTGGACTATAGTTCGGGAGGTTCCAGGTTCAAACCCTAGCAACACCAAGTTGCCATTGTTGGGCCCTCGAGCAAGGCCCTTAACCCTTAACTGCTCAGATGAATAATGAGATGTAACTTGCTCTGGATAAGGGCGTCTGCCAAATGTAGATTCAATGTAAAAAAAAAAAGAAAGAGAAATAACTGACAATTTTTATGGAGATCATATCCAGGTCAGTAAATAAATAACATAACAGGAGAATATATGCATGGCTGCAAAGAAAAAAAGATATAGTACAAGATGGAAACAAAAAACCTAATGTACGTTCCTGGGATTTGCATAAAAATAGAAAGGAGCGAGTGTGACAACGTTACCAGAAGAACTCATATTCTCCAGCAAGCTCAG
>JAOVVA010000016.1:3117172-3130779 GCA_028565275.1 Leiocassis micropogon
AGTCAATATTTGGAGTGAAAACTCATTGCTTAAAATCAGGAGTTTTAGACACAGATTTGTGCAGTTTTATAAGAAAAGGGCTGTTATGTTTTACTGAGCTTTCTGGACAATATGAGTTCTGCTGGTAACGCTGTCACACTCGCTCCTTTATTAATTTTTAAGTGTATATGGAAATACGGAATGATTTCGTACATAATTATGCAGACATGATAAACATATATAACAAAAATTGGTACAGCATATAATATGGTGCCTAAGACTTTTGCACAGTACTGTTTTTTTTTCTTCAATCATGTCCTTTTAGGGGCTCAATATATGATCAGGTAACATTACATAGAAAGCTAGTAATGTGAATACTAATATTTTGGAATAAAGCTATGAGATGGAACAGGATCTCAAATCATTTTGACCCATGAAACCTTGTCAATAATATAAACATACAGTACATACCTTCTGACCAGGGTTGATGAAAGCATTGACATGCTTAAGAACAGGTTTCAGTATGGGGTCATATCTCACGCACAAGTCCTGGATCTTAATTGCGCCATGCTGAGGCCAGTCCTCTGGAACCTGGGAGACATCTGTGACCAAAAAGAGCATGGACAGGGTTTGCTTGTGAGGTATCGCCTGTCTCATCTTTTCTCAAAAGACTTACTATGTTATTATGTTACAGATTTATGGTTAAATGTATAGGGAGTACGAAACCGTGGCTTAAATTAGCTCATGTAAACTTTTAAATGATGTCACTCCACTTCTGCTAAGGCTTTTCTTTGAACAGTGTTTACAAGAAGATATGATAAAAGAAACTCATGCTTAAAAAAAAAGAAAAAAAATGAATGAATTCAAAGTGCTAGCACAGAGCGCTATCTAAACATAGTTAAAACCTTTAAGAACTGTTCAGACTGCTTACTTTACCCAGTATAGTTCTAGTTAAGATTTGTAATGTTCTCTGGAATAACGTGAACCCTAGCTACTTCGGCTGAATCATTCCAGCAGACAGAAAAAAAAAAAATACAACAGATGACAAGTGATGACCAGCAAACGCTTTTAGAAGTTACAATCATCAAGACTTCCTATCTCTGAGTCCAAATTCCAGAGTTTATTCTCTTTTGCTGCTATCGAGTCGGTCATTTTTCCATTGCGTCATTGAGGAGGAGGGGGACGTGGATAGACAAGGACTTTCTTTGGCCGTGTAACGAGCTATCACCGACGATCCAGACATGCTCCTGCTGTAGCGTCTCCCTCCTTGTCCTCCTGACTCAACCCTCCGTCCCTCCCCAGAGTCAAATGTTTACATTTGCTGGGAAGGCAGAGTAAACGGCATATGTCAACTGGAAATCGTCTGATTGGGAAATGTTTCACACATTCCCACATGCTGATAATACAACAGGAAACAGGAAATCTGGGGTTTTCTGTGCTTGGGGTCAGGATGCCTTGTTCCGCATCTAGAATTAGGCAACAATTCTCGTACTGTATACTTTTTTTGATTAAGAGTCAGTCTTTTATACGCTACTAGACATGCTCATAAGTACATGCTTATAGTCTTTATAACTGAGTAATTTGTTTCAAACAGACTTAACATTACTGAACGGGTTTAAGTTCGCACACTGACATGATGAAATTGTTCGGACACTCTGGTCATACCTTGGATCCAGAGGTGAAAAGTAATTAATTAAATTTACTCGCGTTACCGAAATTGAGTAGTTTTTTTGTGTACTTCTACTTTTTAAAGTAGTTTTTAAAATCTGTAATTTTACTTTTACTTAAGTATGTTTTGTTTGAAGTATTGTACTTTGCTACATTTAAAATCCTATTCGTTACTGAGTAAAAAATAAATAAATTAAAGTTACAAATAATAAAAATAATGCAACGGGTAAGGAAAAAAATTGCACCCCGGGAAACCACTGCACTGATCGATTGATGGGCGGGGAGAACAATCGCGCTAAGTTCCCAAGAAGGAAATGCCATCAAATTCTTATGACGCAGACCCCGGGCCATATTTAAGCGACCACTTTAAGTTTTAAGCACAAGAAAGGCAACAGCTTTATTATGCAAAGGTGTTCCTTCAATTAACTAGTTTGAGATTTATATCCGCTTGTCTTTTTGGAACTACACTAGAATCCTCCATCCCACCCCCGCTGTTAAAAAAAGTAACTTGGTAACTTACTTAACTTAGTTAAGCTACTTTTTACTTTTCCTTGAGTAGATTTTTATAATAGTAACTTTACTTGTACTTCAGTAAAATTTCACTGAAGTAACAGTACTTTTACTTGAGTACAAAAGTTTATTACTCTTTCCTCCTCTGCATGCATCATAACAAGCACACACTAGTCATAATAAGACAGTTTTTACCTATGGAACCCTCATAGTTCTCTGACTCTGTGCTCAGGAAACTATTAACCTTCTTCACCGCTGCCATCTGGACCTCCAGATCTGCCAGATTCCTCACAACCCAGTTCAGATAATTAGTCACCTGCAACAAATACGAATGAGAAATAAAAACTGTGCTTCATCCTCACCATGGATTGTGTAGACTAGTTAAGTATTACACTACTAATATATAGTCTGTATAAACTGATAATATAATACGACACTAGAGCGAACCAGTACAGACAGCAGGCTAATTATTTTTTTGTTCAGTTTGGAAGTATTTCAGATTAGATGAAGACAATTTTGCTGTGCTCTTAATAGAAAGTTCCAATTTCATACCACTTTCATATCATTTTTATGTTTAACTTAGAGGGGAACTTTGTCTCAACTTTTTTTTATATTATTACTTAACACTGGTGTATTTAGTTTTGTCATCCTGTTAACCTAAAAAAAAATCATTTCAATGTGACCAGCATATTTGTTAAATCCCACTCAACTACTTACTTAAGCGCATGCTAGTGGATAGAGGCCATTGCAGAACCTTTTTTGGATGCTACTGAAGTCAAAGTTGCTATGAAGACACAACATATTCCTTCTAAGGATGCCGGTCACTGTGCTACAAGTACTGCTCTGTTGTCAGACAGTCTCAGGTCCAGAATCAATTATTTCAACTTTGTAGTTCGAGTGGGTTGTGAAAAATAGTATGTGTAAAAAATAGTATAATGTAATTTGTAGCCTGTGAGTGGCTGTTAGTTTTTTCCTGAAGTTGATGTGTTGGAAGCAGAAAAAACGGGCAAGAATAAGGAATAGAGTGACTTTGGCAAGAGCCAAATTGTCATGGCTAGAGGACTGGATCAGAGCAACTGTAAAACTTCAGGTCTTGTGGGATGTTCCTGGTCTGCAGTGGTCAGGACATACCAAAAGTGATCCAAGGAAGGAAAACCGGTAGACTGTCGACAAGGTCATGGGTGGCCAAGGCTTACTGATGCACATGGGGAGCGAAGGCTGGCCCGTGCAGTCCGATCCAATAGCAATCTAACCGATCAAAAGCACTAAGGTAGATCAAGTTGATGAATAGGTTAATGCTGGTTCCAAAAGAAAAGTTCAAAACACATAGGTCATTACTGTTTTGGTGGCAAAGAGGGGACCTACCCAATATCAGGCAGGTGGTCACTATGTTATGACTGATTGATGCATGTTGCTGTTGCATAACAATATTAATCAACAGTTCATCAACATACAGTAGAGCAGTTCTAAAATTAGTCCTATTATTATAACCCTTTGTGCTTTAGTCATGGAATAATTCACAAATAAAGTTTATACTATAAGTAAGACTGTCTCACTGTGAGAGCGTATGTTAGGCCGAGTCCAACCAGTCCAGGCTGGACTCCGTAAGAAGACATCCAGATGGCCGCTACTGCAGCTGTCAGGACAATAACTGCACCCAAATAATCCTAAGTGGAAGAACAAAAACAATACGTTGACAATTTCCTATTGAATCACAGAACCCTATGAGATTATCGATACTAACTAAACACCTGCTTAGTTCTGATTTGTAATCTGCTTATTGATCTGGACTTACTGTTCTGACTTCTAGCCACCGGTTGGCAGCAGAGAGGAAGAGGTACGCTATGTTGTTGGTGTCAGTCAGGTCCAGCATACGCTGCCTAAAGCGTGCTTCGTGCCTGAGGGAGGAACAATTACCTGCTTGAAACAGAACTAGTAGATACTTTTCTCATCAACCCTGTCATAAAATCTGGCAAAACTGAGAGGCACCATTTAAGTTCCATGAGTGAAGTGTAAACACTGAGGGCTACAAACACTCTGAAAACATGAGAATGGTTTCCTTTGGATAGTGGTAACAAACTTATTTTCTTCCCAATTTTTTCTCCCACCAATAACCTCTAGCCAGCTCTCTACTATGGCATGACAGTTACCAGGCAGGGCGAGGGCTATCACGTGCATCCTCCGAGACATCTTTTTATTAGAGCTGTGTAAATACAATGAGACCATAAGGCATGGTTGATTCATGACATCTTCCATAAACGGCATTTTTATTCCTTGCTAATAACCTGTCCCATATGTATCACCCATGGAGGCAGTTCGGTCTCTTGGTGAAAATCTGACAAGTACAAGGTCTACAGTACATTTTAATCTGAACGAAGGTTGATGTTAATTGTTAGCATCCCGAACACTCACCTGAATGCTCGTATGGTGGTGAGGCCTTCTGCAGTCTCTGAAAAATGGCAGAGCAGAGGAAGCTGAGTGGAGTCATCTAGGTCCTGCAGATCTCTGTGTCAGATGAGAGGAACAAAGCAACAGAGAGAGGAAGGTAAAAACAGAGCAAAACCTTAACACTGACTTCTGACTTTCTAAATCAATACTCACCTCGATGCAACCCGGAAATACTTCTGGATGAAGTAAAAGGCCACGCCGAGGGGCACCAGGGCAACGAGGAAAGCCGGTGTAACGAAAGCGATGATGCCAATAGCAGAGAGACAGAGAAGTGTGGATCGAGTGAGAGACTCCAGGGTAGGAGGAATGTGCTGCACGGAGATCAGGTGTTTGAAGGAGAAAGCCCCACACACACACACACACACACACACACAGAAAAGAAGAAATTAAGAGCAGCACTAGAAAGTTACACTTCTGCATGTAACAGTCATTCCTTAATAGAGAATTATTTCTTAAGTGGAATAAATAATATAAAGACCACAGTAGAACAAAAATATATGGAAGACCTGCTAGTTGTTTCTCACCTGATCGATAATGTTGGTATCTGCAGAGAAACGGTTGAGAATTTGTCCAAGTGGGGTAATGTCAAAGAATCTGACGGAAATAAGAAGAAAAAGTATGATGATTATTGTTAGATGGCAACATATTATGAGGGCATCCAAGTCAAACCAGGACTTGATGAAATTTCTTATGAAAGGCATAAAATTATCAGCGATAAGACGCTTCTCCACGGTAATAATGCAAACTCAATAATGCAAATGTTTTAAAGAAAACCATATGTCCATGAATGACAAACTCGGCCGTGGTGGCTCAGACCCCTCCTGCAGTCGTTCCTGTGAACATGCACCAAGTGGAATGCCTGATTGTTAAAAATGGACAGATAACTTGTTGCCAGCTTGCATAATTTGTTCCAGAAGTGGGCTCGTATTCCAAAACACTCGTAAACCAAATTTTCCCATAAGAAATAATAAAAATTCAAATGATTCGTTCCACAGCCCAAAAAAATAAATACATAAAAATAATTAACACAAAATATAAAGTAAAAATAAAACAAATTAACCTGCACTTCACCATAAAAAAAAGTAAAAAATAAACCCAGACAGATAAGTGTTTCCCTTTGTGCGCATAAGCGCTGTGCGTGTGTGTATGTGTGTGTGTGAATTTAAAGTAAGCTCCATTCTCCCCCTTCTCGTCTTACACAGTTACGCTTCCTCCACTCTTTTCACACACGCGCGCACACACAACAAAAACAATGTTTTATTGGAAAAATAAACAAGAAATCTCTACTAACGGAATCACTGCTGTAAAGTAAAAATAAAACAAATTAAACTGCACTTTACCTTAGAATAGAATCGTGACAGAGCAGTGTTTCTGTGCAGAGCAGAGAGAAAGAGTGTGTGTGTATCTGTGTGTCTGTGAAGGCGAAAATAGGAGGGGTGTGTGTGTGTGTGTGTGTGTGTGTGTGTGTGTGTGGCACGGGTCCAATGACGAGTGCGCACACAGACACAAAGAGCAGGCTAAGCCTTGAGCAGAGAGAGAAAATGGATCTTTAACCTCTCTGATGAGACTTGCTTTTGCTTTACGCGCACACACGTGGTCACAGTGTTATAGTCAATAGTACAGATTTTGATTATACCAGTAAGAGACGCGCACTAAAACCCAGCAGGGGAGACGATTACCCACAATTCCACAGCACAAGAGAGAGAAAAACCATTGGCTCAGTTGTGATCACGTGACGCTCGGCGTCAAAACAAGAAGCGCATGCGTGATACATGATACTCGCTACTCGTAAACCAAGACTTGTTCGTTTTCCAAGTCAAAATTTATTAAAAATCTTTGCTCATCTTGCGAAACGCTCACAAACCGCGGTACTCGCAATCCGAGGTTTCACTGTATATTATGTTATACAATGAAAAGTCCCGGTTTGACTTGAACACCCCTGTATTGTATTATAGTAGCGATAAAAACACATTTCTTTATTTTCTTATTCTACAGTAACTCTACCAATAAGAAGCAACAAGCTTTCTCAAGCAAGTGACCCTATACTGTCTCATAATAAAAAAAAATGTGTACCTGAGAGGAGCATGGATGATCTTGTTGAGTAAATTATGATGCAGATTACTGGCAGCAGCAAGGCCCAGAAACTCAACAGTCAGGGATGTGATGAGACAGAGGACTATTCCTGCTCCACACAGAATAATGAATACTGGCAAATAGGTTTGATGCTGTGGGAGAAAAAAAAACAATGCACAAATGCACATCATTTAAATAACTTTCTCCTTATTGTATCCAGTCACTTGTTCGCCTCACCTCTGCATTTTGCCTGGTTCTGTACTCCTGAGTGTAGTTGGTGGCCTTGGCATCCAGGTTATTGAAATCGCTGATATTATTTGCGCTTGACGAGGTCCATGCTGCCAGCCAGTAATCAATGGCCACCATGACAGAGTGCTTGGCCAGCTTGGAGGTGATCATCATGAAAACCAAGAGAAATCCTCCAGAGGACAAATAACACCAGCAAACCCTCCAGGGGATTTTTGAACGCCGGCTTGTTGTAGTGGACATGTTGTCGTCCTCCTCTTCCTCCTCTTGCTCTTCTGTGAAAAGTAGTTTTAGCTTTTTGACAAGCTGTACGGTAGGTGAAGAAAACAAAAACAAAGCGTATGGGGAAAGGACGTACCTTCATCTTCATCATCAATTTGGTTCTTGGCATCTCTTGAATAGAAAGCTCTTCGCAGTGTTTTCCTCTCAAGAGTAGTCTGACTCTCAATATCTGTGTCCTGGAATATATCAAGTTCAACACTGACGTCAGTTTTGTGCAAAAACATTTTTCCCTACGTGTTTAGCAGCAAAACAAAGGTGCGAGGTGTCAGTATGAGTGAATGCGTGGGATAGGAGTGAAGCAACCTGACCTTCTCTAGTTCTTGGTCCTGCCTGTTCATGAGAGTCTTCCAGTGTTCATAGAGCGCCACATCATGTGTCTGGATGTCCTTCAGCGTCCCCTCTCTCAACACAGAGCCATCCTTCATTGCTATGATCTGTCAAGCAGAAAAGCAACAAAACCTCATGAACAACCCAGGAAATAGCTTAACAAATAAAAAAACTATTCCAATACTACTGTAACTCAACATAACATCTTTTAAGACGTATTTGTCTTGTAAACGCTTCAGTAGAAAGTCTTTCCTTCTCATTAAACTTTGCTACTGGGCAGGATAATAGTGTCAAGCAAGTCACTGAGCTGGAAAAGTATTTCTCACACGCCATCGACACTGACCCAGTCTGCGTGAATGAGGTACTGAAGCTTGTGTGTAACTAGGACCACGGTGCGCTTATCATCTTGCAGGAACTTGAGGATGCCCTCCTGCATGAGATGGTCACTTAGATGGATGTCCAGGGCAGAAAAGGGGTCATCCTATAGGAGGACAAGACGAAGACAAATGAAACTGTTTCTCAGGTTAAATGAGAGAATTTTTTTTTTAAACAATATAAATTTCAAATCAATTTGTATTGTTAGTAAATTTTATTACTTTATATCATTAAATATGCTATCTGGATAAAATTAAGATACTAAATTAAAGAACTATGGTTATTGTAGGGCGAGATGGGAAGAGGGACATTTGCACAGCCAGTAGCTGACTGAAATTTGTTTTTTGTATTGATTAGACTATTTCCATTTCATTACAGCTACAATATAATCCAATCACTTGACAATGCTTGACATTTACTCTGTGAAGACTGGACGACTAAATATTTGTCAAACTGATTCCTTACCCGAAGTGATTTTTGTATGATTGATTGGATGCAATATTACCAATTAACTAAATACCTAACTGTTTTGTTGAAATATATTTATTATATACATTACTGTGCATTAGTACTGAGCCACCCCTTATTTCTTCATATAAAAATTAATTGAATGATTCAATTAAAGAAATAGGAACAAATGTGTTACTGCAAAAAGCTGCAAAGAGCCTGAAGGTACAATTTAGAATTTGGTTGTTTATGTACCAACCTCAGCAGCAACCTCGTTTCCCCTCTCGTCTGTTCCAACCACTCAGCATTCAGCATCACCAGTATACTAATCAGAACCATTCCCCAAAACTACATTAAAATGCAAAAGGTCTGGCTCTTTGGAAACAAAATGTGAAGAATTGAGGGGTTGCTCAAGACTTTTGCACATTACTGTATAGCCGATGAGTTAATTCATGTTATATACAGTTTTTCTTCTTCCTTTTTAAACCTATGGGTTTTCCCAGATCACCACACGCATAAGTCTGAAATTAAACTTAAGGATGAATTTCTTAGTACTCGTGTCTTATTTCCTACCAGAAAAACAATGTTGGTGTTCTGATACAGAGCTCTGGCCACACAGATCCTCTGTCTCTGTCCTCCACTGAGATTTATTCCCTGAGCAGCATCACACACAAACAAATAACCAACAATTATAAATAACAGGTATATAAGAGGGCCATTTCTATGCATTATCTTTGATATGCCAGGCTTGATATTTAGCACCACCACATGATCTGGTTGGCAAAGCTACAGCACCCGATTTCATATATTAAATGAAAATGAACCGGACTTTAAAAAATAATGTATGTTTGCCAACTTTGAATCTTACCCTTTCTCCAATTTCAGTCTGATCCCCGAAGGGAAGGATATCGATATCTGGCTGCAGCGAGCAAGCGTCAATCACAGCCTTGTATCTGTAAGACCAAAACATAAGAATAACATTATATTTCTTCTAACCAAACAAATGCACACGGCCAAAATATGGTATGCTAAAAAGTGTCAAATACTCAAAATAATTCAAAAGTGAATTTTCAGATAGAGTCATATAACACCATTTTTCGTAATACCTCCTCCTCTCCTGATCCATGCTTCGTTTTTTGTAAATATGCATACACATTTATATTTTTACCAGATAAAAAGAAACACATTTGCTAAACACAGTTTCATGCCCTTTTATGTAGCGTCCGTAACTTTTTTAAAATTAAAATCTTTCAATCTGACATGAAAAGACATAAACCTGAAACAGTATATTATTCTAAAATGCAGAATTGTTAAGATATTGCAAAATGAATTTGACATGGTTACGGACACTACAGATATTTTGCTTTTTAACACTTTAAACTTTTTTTTTTAACAATTTAACGCTAATTGTTGGGGAGATTACAAAAGGCAATTTTAACTGAATAAACTATAGTTTTCTATGTTTTATGGGCACATAACATAAGGTATGTGTCTAATTTGGAGCATTTGAACAAAACCACCGTTGTTAGTAATTTGGGGAAAAATCCTTAATTTTGCACGGAATGCTTTAATTTAAGTAAAAATTGTTACATCATATGCTTCTAGAGGCTTACACCAATTTTAGTATCAATACCTAATACCTATATTAATAAATATTATTATATCTTATAAAGAAATATTAATCATTTGCATTTTAAATTGTTATAGTTTGAAGCAAGACAGTATAATGATGAAAAAGATTGATCATTACATAACCTTCAGAAATAGCTTCTTTGGCACACACATTTTCTGTATTATATATATAATGTAAAAAAAAATTATCAGCACCAATACTGTGTTTTGGTCAGTCAACAGGATTTTTTATTCTTCATGAAATATGTTATCAAAATAAATAGAAAGCATCAACAATGTTGCTCATGTAACAACCTGTGTGTTTTTTTTAAGAAGGCTGTTCTTACCTCTGCTTGTTGAAGGGACTGCCGAATGTGATGTTTTCCTCTACAGTAGCATTTAGCAGCCAAGACTTCTGAGCTGCGTATGCCACTGAGTACCTGTTTTTACTGTAAGAAGAAAAAAAGGTTACATAAAAGTGGACAATGGATCTATTATAACACAATCATGAGCACAACACACCAAGCGTTAAGAAAATGAGAAAAAAAAAATCCACATGTTAATGATGATTTCAAAAATGCAGGGAGTCAGGTCACTGACAGTGACGAAAGAAGCAGACCAGACTTTTTTTTATTCATTTAATATTCATTATTCACTGTAATATTCAATGTAATGTTTCCTAAAAACTATGTAAAACTATTGGCCCTAGTATAACTGGTTTAAGTGTGCTAGGTCAAGAGTAAGTGGGAGTTAAAAAAAATAAGCAGTCTTTCTGTGTCTTAAACACTTTACTTTATAGTAAAGCATTCGTCTGTTCATATCTTATAGATTCCAAAATTAATAATTTACATTTATATAAAATATTCTTCTTATAACTTTAGGCCTACAATAACTCATCAAAACACCAATAGCATTAATAAAATAATTGGAGAGTTATCAATCATGTAGTTGGATAAAACTTTTTTTTTATCCATGTTATCTGTTTAAGGAAGGAAAAACGTATTGAAAAACTATTGCAAGAAATATAACACAGTACACAAGACATTAAAAACATTTTTAATTTTTTTAATTTATTTAACTTGCAGGAACTGAATGAGCCACTTAAGAATGGTGCACAAGGACTTGATTTGGTGGGACCCATAAAGAGTAACACTAATGACACATTTAACTCTGACTCAGAAAACACTGGATAACCACCAGAGGCACTGTTCTGACCGAGTAACCTGATTGGACATGAGGTATTCCACAAATGGCGATATAGAGCATAACAGCACTGGGACATTTAACTACTAGTATCCCATGTGTTCTAAGATTTGTAAAAACACTAACTGTCGGTTGCCGGCACGGGTGAAAGTAGGTTGGTCTGCAGTACTGGAAAGAGGGGAGAGCAGCTGCTACAGCACAAAAATACCAATTAACTGTAGCACTGGGACCTCATTTTATAAGAGACTGTAAGTCTGTCTAATTAATCCAAAAAACAAAACCAAAGCTAACTAGCTTCTAACACTTTGAATCCCAAATCCCTCTCTAACCCCCGATCAAAGGAAGTACTTGGTGTGTGGACGAAGTTATCGAAAATAATATTATAAAGAAGAATACATGAAAAATAAAGAAAAACTCACAAGACTTACAGGACAGTCCACCACCTCCATGGTTTATTCTCCTCGCCTTTTGGCTACATACAGTAGTACTAGGAAGAATATAAAACTACAGTACTTTCACCCCCGTTAATTACATTAACTGTAAGTCGCCAGCTCCGCCGTTTGGGGTTAGCTAGTTCCTACAGTCCAGAAAGGACAGTTGTAGGCAGGGACAACTTACTGGTTGATGAAACAAACAACTCATAATCTGTTGATAATAAATGGTGTTTGTAGAACTGCGGTACTGATGAACTGATTGTGCCTATGACCGAATCAGAGTAGTGCTGATATTCAGTCTAACAGCACTCTCTATCATGTGATATTGCTTAATTATGGAATTTCCTTTGAGATTAATGCCGTATCTATCAATCTATCTAAAACTGTCAATGGCTATCTGTCCGTGGAATCTTCTTGGAGAGTTCCTGCAGGTTCAAAATGTCTACCAACATGACACCCTATGACATTGCTGAGATTTGATCTGAGAAAGATATGAGAAAAACGGTAATCCATAGGTACGTGACTACTGATTATTGTATACAGTACAAAAAATACCAAGTAACTGTAGCACTGGTACCTAATTTTATATTTTATACCTCAGATTTTAAATCTGCCAAATGAATCCAAAGACAATCTTCAGGTTTACCACTTTGATTTCTGTTTCAAAGACTCCCAACATTTTAATGTACACACTATCACACATCATATCGTGATGAACATTTTCATCGAGGAATGTATGGTTAGATACACAAATGTGTTGATGGATGGACCACTGCACTTCTGTTATACAACTTTGCAAATAAATACCTCCGTCCTTCGTGGGAAAAATCTGCATCATACTCGCTGTTGTCAGGGATCAAAACATCATTTTGTGAGTCATGGAAATTAGAAGCTTAGAAGTTAGAAATTTTTAAGATTCACAATCACACACATCTTCATGCTCTCTGACTGGGAAAAAAAAAAATCTCAGAAGGCTTTTAGCTGATCTTGTTTTTCTTTCTTAAAGCAAGCACCAATCCCCATATAAACACACACAAAAACTTGTCTTCAAATCAGCTAAGGATTCATTCAGTTGTGCATGATGACCTGTGCATAACCTTGGGAAGGGAAGGATAATCAGGAAATTCTCTGTGTGTGTGTGCTCACGTGTGCGTCAACATCTTTATGTTTGAATACCTTAGGCAGCCATCATGGAGCATCTCACAATCAGGAAGCCTGATTGAGTGTAGCATTGAAGGAAGACACAGAGAGAGACAGAACACACGTGAAGGGAGTTAGTGGCCAGCCCAGTGGGACACAGAATACTCTGCAAGGACAATGACATTCTCATCTTCTCTCTGATCCGTAACGACCAAAGTGATATTTTTAGCTGCATGTAGAGTGCGCTTGTCATTGTCTTCACAGAATAAAAAAAAATTGCATTATAAAAATAAAGGCTGAAGGATAGTACAGCATGAGAGACAGAAATTAAGCACTGCTTGACTACAATCTGGATCAAAACAGGCTGAACGTGCATGGTAAATACAATCTTGTTTTTCACTACATGAGATCATAATCTGAGTATAAAACAGAAAGTTAGGTGATGTAATGCAGCACGAGAAGAGCACATGGCAGACTTACAGACTTTGTGTCACACTGTTGAACTTGGCAAATGCTAATCAGAGACCATCTCCAGTATGGACTGAAAGATGGAGGCATGAGCATTCTTACCAGTAACGGGAAAAACAAAACAGAACACCGACAGTGTTAGTCATAAGCACTGAATGGGACAGAATGATCACAAAGAGTTGAGGTGGGTCGATAAGCTGTTACACTTGGAAACAAACAGCAGTGGAAATACACAAGCACACATAAAATGCATGCAAGATGAAAGTTTTTTATCCATCTTACATAGCACAGCAATCAAGATGTGACACACACACACACCTGTATATACAGTGGTGTGAAAAACTATTTGCCCCCTTCCTGATTTCTTATTCTTTTGCATGTTTGTCACACAAAATG
>JAOVVA010000016.1:3134397-3152255 GCA_028565275.1 Leiocassis micropogon
ATTTGCAAAATCCATCAAGCACCATAATGAAACTGGCTCTCATGAAGGCCATCCCAGGAGGGCGAGACCAAAACCTAGCTCTGCCGCAGACGAGAAATTCATTTAGAATTTAGAACCTAGGACCCTGAGGAGTGTCTTAAATTCATTAATCTGTACTACATCTCATTGAGCATTACGTTATGTTGGCAAAATACTAAATGCAGGCGTGTCAGTAATTGTGATACCTAAGGATTTCTCCCACCCTGACAGTCTCCCGTTACAACTCTGGACTCCGGAGATATCAACACCACCGCTTCTAGTTTAGCACTGAATGTGGAACTGAATGTGGTCTTCAGCTTATGCGTTCTGAGATGCTTTGCCGCTGACTGTTGTTGCATAGAGATGTTATTTAAGTACTTTAACTGTCCTTAAACTCAAAATCACTCTGGCAATTCTCCACTATCATCAGGAAGGTATTTCCGCCTGTAGAAATGCAACTCGCTAGCCGGCTTTATGTAAACACTAAAGACTTCTGTTCATAGAAATCCCAGAAGATCAGCAGTTTCTGAAATACCCAAACCAGCATACTGTATGCCATGCCATGCTCGAAGTCACTGAGATCACATTTTTCCCTATTTTGCATTCATCCATAACTGAGTATTTATGTGTACTTACTCCCCCAGAGGATTTCTTATAGGACTCGTAAGCCATCGGCATGTCTCCATTTCTCCAGCTGTCGTCGCCGATCTCTTCACTCTGCAAGAACTCGCCCAGCTTTTGAACACTTTAGGAAAAAAACGAAAAGCACCATCAGCGAGATCAAAGAGCATGTTTCTAATGTGCTCTTAAACGCTATTCCAGTGTTTCGGGTAATTTAAGAAATATCATCTGCAACAAAATGAGCAAAGCTTCTCAGATCTTTCAAATAAAGATTATCTAAAATGACAACGCAACATCAAGGGTAACACCAAGGTCCTTATCTCTAGCTTTTGGGTTCACTGGATAGACGTGAAGCTCTAGGGTGAAATCAGTCATGGTCTGCAGGCATTTTAATCACAAACTACTAGGAATTTAAATCACCAGGGACAACCCGATACATTATTATCACGATACCTAAGTGCTGATTCGATTTATATTGCGATTCTGTAAGTGTCACGATTTTATAATTATCCCAATTTGATATTATATTATTTTTTTCAGATTTTTACTCAACAGCTTCAAATCTGAACTTAACATGGATAATGAGTAAAAAGTAAATGTTAGCCATTCCATAAAGCTACAGTTTTCTCACCTAAAAAACAAGCGCAGCATTTCAACAATACAAAACAAGAGTTTAACATTTACTGTAACTTAAAATTAAATTAACCAAAATTTTTTACTGAGCAACATATGTGTCTGTTATGTCATCAATTATTATTGTTTTTTCTTTTTTCTCAAACTTAACAAATAAGTCACTCCTAACACACCGTAGTGTGAACCGCCTTCAGGATTATAAAGAAACTGTGACGTTTTACTGCCTTAAATTTGCTCTCACAGTGCTCTGAGCCTGGTGTCAAGAAAGACATTCATCCAGACTTATTTCTGTTCTGGCACCAAGGTGGTGGAACGAACTTCCTCTCAATGTCTGTACAGCAGAGTCTTTGACAATCTTTAAATGACGACTCAAGACGTATCTGTTTCTTCAATACTTGGACTATTCCCCCTCCGCCATAAAAAAAAAAAAAAAAATCTTCCCAACTGTGTTTGACTGATGGCACTTAGTTAGTAACCTAGTAACCCAGTGTAAGTATATATCCAGTGACGAAATCTTCAAAGCACTTTTTGTAAGTCACTCTGGATAAGAGCGTCTGCCAAATACCTAAATATAAATGTGTCTCTATAATGAGTGGGTTTTGAGACTAATTTGCTTGCAGAGATTGGAGAAAAAGGCTGATCGGATGTTTTAAAGGGTGATAACATATTGCCTTAGAAACGTATAGCCATGTTCTTCTGTTGCACCACTTAGAAGCTCATGCACTCAACAGGAATCGGTTATATCCGAGGCTGATCAAGCTGAAACCCAACAAATTCCACTCGCTGGCTTATCGACCGGTGCATCTGTATTATAAATGTAAAAAATCAATTTTGGAGCCAGTTTGGAGATACACGAATTGCCACACAAAGAATTGTGATCCATAACTGAATCGATTGTTTTCCCGAGCTCTACAAATTACACTTGCGTAGACAGTATAGGACTTCAATTTTGTTTCTGATTTTCTTAGCTGTGATGAAAGACTGTGTTGTGCAACAGATTATGTACCTGACCAGAGCCTTAACTGCGAATCGTACTACAGTGGAGAGCAGGAAGAGCGGCGTGACCAGGATGTGGAAGAGAGCCAGAGATGCGAATGCCTGGGCTGGACTCAGCTTGTTCTCAGGTTCGCTGATATACGCATGAGTAACAAAGGTCTGAAAGAAATCACATTTACCACTTAAAAATTAATACTCCGTTTAATAAGGTATTTAAGGTATATGACATCCATATGGATATCATGTGTGTAAAGAGCTACACTTTAAAGAGATCAAGTCTCCTGTCTTACCACTAACACAGCAGCAATAGGGATGGCTGCATTCATAAAGACTGAAAAGTAAGGGAAAAAATACCATAGACTGATTTTTACGGAACCTTTACCATATTGTGATAAAAATGAGATTTCAATCATGCTTACTAGACATGGATGTATAAAATGCAAACGTCCTGAGGCTAGTGAGTTCCTTGTTCCTGGTTTCGAGTACACTGTCACAGAAAATTTTCTCCCAGGCATACAACTTCAGCAGCTTTATGCCCTTCAGGATCTCTGTGGTTTTTTTCAGACGGTCTGTTGAGTAGTCCTGAAAAAGAGTGTTCAAACAAGACTCAAGGACAAAGTCATTCATATGATTTCATCAGTATGTATAAATCAGTATCGACATTCCTTATACAACAGAGGTATACAGAACAAATAAGAAGTGTTACCAGAGTGTTTTTCTGTGTGTCGGCCAGCTTGGTGGCGATGAGGTACTGGATGGGGGCCAGCAGCACGATGACCAGTGCACCGATAAGCGCGCTGGACCCCAACAAGTAATACAGCAGGATGACGCCCATTATGATCTAAATGAGGATGAGAGTGTGACATAAGTTGTCAACGTGAAGCACGTACACACATGAAGTATACTACACTGTCACCATTTGAGAAGGTCAAATTATTGGGCTGCACCAAGCAAAGACAACAACTAAGGAGGTAGATATTGATACTGGAACCCTTTAGCACTTTATAATAACCTGGAAGGATATGAACCCTCAACCCACTTAAACACTTGGTGGCAAAAAAAGAAATCAACAGTAAAAACCAGAGCTATGTTTAATAGTGAAAGTAAGAGCGCATACAATGTGATGAGAACTAAATTGATGTGTGGGCCTAAGAAAACCATTTGTTAGTGAGACAAATCAAAAAGTTTCTAGGGAGCATAAAGCTTGGAATTTGGAGCAATTGAAAAAGGTCATGTGGTCTGATTAATCCAGACTGACCCTATTCCAGAGCTATGGGAGTGTCAGGGTAAAAAGGAGAAGTGTATGAAGTAATGTACCTGTCAAGCTCTGGTCTAGGCTCAGGAATAAAATGAAGTCAGCTGATGACATTTACACACCCATGTTACCTGAACACATCAGCCCCTACGAAATCCCTGCAATATTAGATGTCAAATGCTTTACAGGAAAACTGCACCTGAAAAGCAATCTCAGTCTCATTCTTTTCTCTTTTTTCAATTATACTGACCGATGAGAACGTGACTAAGGTTGAGCAAGAAACAGTGTTGTCTACCCAATAAACTGATGGTAAATGAGACCTTGCAAACCTTGCATTTTCTCGAATGACCAGCTTCCCAAAAGTAACCCAATCCCCATAGAATCCAATGTTAAAATTTCCAGCTAAAAACAGAAATAAACAGGTTCTCATCCTGGTACAAAAAACAGTTTTGGTCTCCATAGCTACATTTCCTATTCATAACAACTGTACAGGGATACATTTTTTATTTAACCGCTAGCTGTCTGCTACACATCAAGTCTAGTCAAGTAGGCTTTTATTGTCACTTCAACCATATACAGTTTAGTACACAGTAAAACTAAACAATGTTCATCCAGGACCAACGTGCTACATACAACATGAATTTACAACATAAATGAATCGAAACTAACTAGCTAACTAAGAAACCTAATTAGCTGGCTAGCTGAGACAAGACAGATTAGCATGACAACATAAATTAACAGCTTAAATTAACAAAAAAAATCTAACTAGCTAACCTAGAGACCTAATTAGTTGGCTAGCTGGGACAAGACAGACTGACATTTTAAGTTAACAGAGAACTGTCTAAGTTTTTATACAAAAGAGACAACATCAAGACAACATAAAGAAAAGAACACAAAAAATCACTGGATCAACTGGAATCGTTTTAGTTTAACTTACCACAAAAAATGTAAGAATTGATATGGGACAGCGTATAGGGTATGGATGACAGAGTTAAATCAAATGTAAAAAAATATATATATTTTAATTTAAATGAATATTGGCTACCTTTAGCATTTTAGCTGCGCTAAAGCTAAGCTAGCTAGCTTATGGTAACCAAGGTTCCAATCAATAACCACCTCCATTTTTTTCAACCCATTTGCCCATTTATGGATTAACCAGGGTTTATAAGAAGTCAGATCTTGCCAATATGATGACGAACCGGGGTTCCCACGGTTGAGCTTCAAAACTGCTCTTCAGAAAACCGATGGTTGACGTCACTGAGGGTTTGTCCAGTAATGTTATTCATTTTAAAAAGATGAATTTAAAGTACTACCAAACAAGCACCTTGACTACCAACCTTTCAGACATTTGACCTAACTAGGACCTTGAAATTATGCATGGATGGAGTGACAACCTGAAAGCATAATGCCTCCATCATCTAATGGGAAGGGGTTACAACGTTTTCAACTTGTAACTCGTTGAGGAGCACGACACAGCCAAGAAATCTTGTCACAATGAAAATGGTGCCTGAGATGGATGTTTATTGAATGGTTACATGAATGCAAAAAATATATATTTCTAATCCAAATTATGGAATCACCATAATGTACATTGTCTGGAATCCCCAGCATTTTGCTTAAATAAGCGAGACCGTGTGAGATCTGAATGTGATTCATTCCCAGCTGCGCTGAGAAGATGTTCACCTTTAACTGGTTTACACAAGAAACCTCCTCATGGAAACAATGAATAATCGCACGTCGTATTGCCAGTGCCCATAAACTATCTGAATGTTTCTCTTGCTGCGAGTGGACGTACTCTAACTAGACGGTACCTCTACTCTTCCTAGGTCTAACAAAATGTGAATTAAATGTAACTGTGACAATAGCTGTGATACAGTTGTTGCAATTTGTTAACCAAAAGAAACTAAATGTTAGCATACCCAATATTATGTTAATTATATATGACATTACAGAACCAAATATAAATCCAGTTTATATTTCATTTACTACTTTCAAATTAATTTAATTTAAGGAGTTAAGTACACCGATCAGCCATAACGTTGTAACGCAAAAACAAACAAACAAAAAAACAACTCAATATGCCCAGTATTATGTAGGTTCCCCTAGTGCCACTTGGGGCAGCTCTGGCCCCTTGGGGAATTGACTATACAAGAACTTGTATAGGGGTGCTGTGGTGTCTGGTATCAGGACGCTGGCACATAACCTTTGGGTGCTGTTGGTTGTTGGGTAGGGTCTCCATGGACCAGACTTGTTTGTCCGGGGCTTCCCATGGGAGCTCGAGAGATCTGCAGATTTTAGAGGCCGGATCGGTGGTCTTGGGTTGGGTCTACTGCCAGGCTGGCTGTGGTACACTGGGTGTTTTGGTGGCTTTCTATCGTGGCCGGCATTTTTTTCTTTGCCAATTTGTGCTGCATTGGCTCTTCTGTGGGACTGGAGCAGGCGCATTAGGTTTTGCTCCCCATGGGCAAGGGTGAATCACAGGTCCCCATGATCCTGTCACCACTGGTTTACTGGTATATGATTGATAAACAATTCAATGTTTTTTGGTGTTATGGTGATGGCTGATTGGTGTCCATGTGCATAGTCCCAGTTTAATTCAATTTTATTTTGAAATGGTTCAAAAGACATTTAATTCTCTTTTGTTTCCATGAGGACACTTTACAGATAAAAGCACTTACTTGAACAGGCATTGCCCACAAGTTCGGGCACAGAAACAGGAACCACATCAGCTGGTTGGTCTCAATTGCCACCAGGTTGTTGATCTGTCCCAGGGTCATCTCGCCCATAGACATATTGGAGGTGGAGAGACGCAAAATCTTGTTGTAGATCATTGCCTGGGAAAATGGATTAACCGTGAATTGCACACTAATAAGAAAGTGCTTCAGGATTCTCATAAGAGGTCTACTGAGCCTCACAAAATCTCAGATGAAACATATTTACATTTTAGTTGAAGCTATAAAAATCCTGTGTGTCCATGTTTTCTACAGGCCTCATCAGTATGCGTGATTTTGTATATCTTAATCTAGGTGGTTCCTAAAGTCCTTCTCCAGTGTAACCGAACACACTATTAACCTACCAACAGTGCTCCACGTAGGTTGATGCCTGTTTCTATAGTGACGTAGTAGGAGGCTTGTAAAAAGGTGCGCTGGAGCACCAGAGCCAGGAAGAGAAGCACAGCCAGGACATACGCCTTTTTGAAGAGCTCCGTGGAGGACATGAAGTAGACGCCAAATGGTAGATCCTCTACCTTACAGGCACAAGACACAAAAGAGGTTAAAACAAGAACTAATAATGCACAAACATCGAACACACACAAATAAAAATCCTCAATGTAGAATGATCACCAAGTCATCATTTGAACAGAATCAACTACAGAGGACTTTACAAAGATAGAGTACAAAGCACGGTACAAAGCAGAGCGACAAATATTTTAAGCAAAGCATTAACGGGAGTGTTTGATGGAAAAATCTGTAATCCACAAACACGGTCACAGACACGCACCACATCTTCAAATATGGAAAGATATTCAGTTAACGGGACCCATAAAAAATCATGTCTTTGTGCTGTTTTGTCACTGGCAGAAATCAGTGTGTGTGCGAGTGGGTGGGATGCGAATGTAGAATGTTCCAGGTCACACAGATATGCGCGTCTGTTCTCTATTCGACTCCCGCTACCTTAAACAAGTTTAACCTTGTATTCACCTTTAAACAGCTACAGGCACTTAAACTATAATATTCATTAAGTAACTATGTCATTACTGTCAAACGCAGTGATGTCATCTCTTGTCTCTGTTCCACACGTACTCTTTATTATCTAATAAACCTAATAAAGGTGTTGTTTGATATGATGATAACTGGAATAGTGAGAAAATGTCAAAGTAGATGTTTCTACGGCTTGGCATTGCGTCTGTGACTTTTCCTAGGACCGCGGCTATGATGTCAGAGGTGAACAACGACAGATGACGCTACACACGGAATGGCAGGACTCCTGATAATTGAATCAGCCAGTGAGCTCATTTGATTTGTTAATTGCTTAAAACGAGGGTGGACCTGACTGAGAGATAAAGAAAGATACGTCCCATTATGTTATTCCATTAAGATCATATCTCACCTAACCGGCACAGGGGACAAACTGAAATGTGGAGTGTCTCTGAGTTCATCTGGGTTTGGATGCGTGTCATATTTTTAAGGGCTTTTGCAGATGTTGTGCATACAATAAATTTTTGCATGTAAATTATGATGACAACCATTAAAGATTTGGTTTCATCCTAGACTAATAATAAATCTAGTGACCTGGAGTGTCCTGTCAGAGAACCTTTGTGGCTGATTCCTGTTTTAGCTTACCCTTTCTTCAGCTATATATATATATCATGCCAATCAGTCTACATATACCTCATTGTTTCTCTGTTTAAATTGTTTTTTAAAAAAATCTTATTTGTGGTACATTCAACCAAGCAATATTTCTACTCACAGATTTCTTATCTAGTTTTAAGGTCAGCTTACAGTATGTTCTTGTCCCTGCAGTTAAGTCTTTGTATGGATCTGTGTACGTTAAACCTCATACAAGGATTCATAGATATTATTCACAGATCCATGCAAAGGCTTAACTTCAGGGTTATTATTAATATAATTCTTTTGAGTCCATTCATTCGGTATGCCTCTTACACACTTACACACTTACACACTCCTACATAAAGCCATATCCAATGCTAAGCATTAAGCACTTAATAATTCTGAATTTATACACATTAAGTGCCTTGATCTTAAATTTGTGTGAAATTTACAGCATGTCTGGGTAAAAGGTTTTTCTTTTGTCAGTTAATCCCAAAGGTGTTTAGTAGGATCGAGGTCAGGTATCCACAGAGCATTTGACCGTTCACAATATATTACACTCTTACTGGATGTTTATTTCAGTGTATGCCATCCTCTCTTTTACAGATGAGTGCATTGGTCCTTTTTGATTTTCATCTCAAATTGTCTCTTGCCTTTATGTTGCCTTACAGCTATTTGTCCTCATTTCTATCCATGATTTTCAGACATAAAGCCAAGGCTTTATGCTTAAAGGCAGTGGTCGTCCTGAAAAAAAAAACGTACTTCAAATGCTAGAAGCAAAATTTGGTATCCTTGAAGGTGTGAACTGCATGATTGCACTATAGTATACTATCTATTGATTATCTATACGGTGTATCCTGTGTAGGGTCGTGGGGGCCTGGAGGTTATCTCAGAGGCCTTAAGGCACTTAATAACTTGAAATGCTAGTCGACCTATTGTGCATGTCTTTGGACTGTGGGAGGAAACTGGAATACCCAGAAGAAACCCACCAAGCACAGGGAAAACATGCAAACTCCACACACAGAGCAGAGGTGAAATTTCCACCGCCAACCCTGGAGGTGAGAGACGACAGTGCTAACACCATGTCGCCATACTACTGTATGTTGCAGTACCTTATACTATATTAAACAATAGCACATGAGGGGGAGTGCTGTTGTGCTGAATATCAGCACTGCTATGATGCTGTCATAGGCTCAAGGGTGCAACCCAAGTTCCCACACAAAAGCAGGACCTCGAGTGTGATTATGCTTTTATACAACAGTTTAGATTACCATCATATCATATCATATCATATCATATCATATCATATCATATATCATATTATATTGGATTGGATTAGATTAGATTAGTTTAGATTATGATTTCTTTCTTTATTTTACTAGTTATCCTTCCACGACTGGCGGAACTAACTAACCTTGACTGGCAAAGCTGGCGACTGAACGTTAACAACTGGCAGTTAGTGTAATTAACAGGGATGAAAGTAGCTTTACCAGTATTATGTAGCCAAAAGGTGAGGAGAATAAATCACGAAAGTGGTGGACAGTCCTGAGAAACATGCAAGTCAATATATTTCTACTTTGGAATATCAGATAACTTCCAGACTTTGGGGTTAAATCCCAAATGGCGATAAATGGCAAGCTAGCGTGCCAGGCTTATTCAACACACAAGTAGTGGTCTTGATCAGGGTTAGAGAGGGATTTGGGATTCAGCCTTGTGCTAGCCATGAACAAAACAACACGGATGATACAGAGGCAATTCGGAATGACTCAGAAGCAATTATTAAAGAAACAAAGTGTTCTTTAAAGCCCTATTCGGACGGGACTAGTTTTCCAAACGACGTTTGAGTTAGAATCTTTTTCAGACGACGTCTGTCATTTCAGGTATGCATTCGGACGGGACTAACATCTCCGTGTTTATTACAGAGGTAGGATTGTCTGTGTTTTACATGTGGGCGTTGCACAAGACATTATTGGTGCGCAAACTTGAATACCGGCACGCTACAGATAGTACGGTAGTTCACGTTGACCAAAACACAAAAGAAAACGCGGTTTTGGAAAAAATTATTTCGGCAATCACAGACATTCGCATTCGGATGGGATTAGATTTCTCAGAGGACCGGCGAGTTTGCTGAAAAACAGTAGGTAATTTGCTCTTGAATTTTTACAAAGGTCGTGTGAGAGAAAGACAGACATGGCAGATTCGGACGGGATTAAAATCACAAATTACGTCTGTAAAACAGAAATTTGGAGAAACGACCCCCTGTAAAACTAGTCCCGTCCAAATAGGGCTTAAGAAGACATAACATTATCAGATGTGTTTTTTTGCTGGAGGTAGAGCTTCCATGACTGGTTTTAAATGTTGATTTTGGCAATTAGCTGCTCTCCCCTCTCTCCAGTAATGCAGACCATACCAACCTACTGTCACCCAAGCTGGAGTCCAACAGTTAGTGGATATAACTATATATAGTTAAACATCCCACATGGAATGCCTCTCGTCCAATCTAATTAGTGAATGATTAGATAAACACATGAGTAAGTAGGAGTAAAAGTGTTGCTAATACTGTGCTTGGTCTAATCTGAAAGGCTCAGCCAAAAAACTGACTTAAGCATAAGCTTAGGCCATTTCTCAATACACTTGACTTCACACACATCTCTAAATACACCCCAAAGATACCAGACCAACACACCTTGGTCATATTGAAGTCTTCAGTCCTATTCTCCTGGTTCAGGTTCTCTACAATTCCAGAAATGCAAAGTGGTCCAGCAAAGCCCAGAAGGTCAGCTATGTAGCGTAAGGTGCTGCTGAGAAGGATGGGCCGACCGAACGCGCGGTACATGGACCTCCATATGGATGGCGTCTTTTCCAAGTCCTCTGCATTCTCCTGTGGTCAAAAACACACATACACACACAAAACAAACAGATTTTATTTCTGCCTTTTTTTTTATTATTAATTTAGACTGTTGTAGCCCATGGAGTAGACTGAGATAGCCTAGCCTAGGGTTTGATTAGGAAAAGTTATCCCAAGGTCTCGCAACCTAATTCAATTCTGGCGAACAAAGCATATTTTTTATTTTATTATTATTCTGAATAATGAATTCTCAGATTATCTCTATCTGATTAGGTCTTGCTAGCAAATGCAAAATAAAGAAATACGTTATATGCTCATATTGAGGGCTTATACAATACTTTCTTGTTACATGATTAAACCATCTCCACTCACTCTCCGCTCTTCATAAGCATCCCTCAGACGCATGTAATTGGTTGCAGCCCTCATGGCGATGGGCAGCTTGCCAATCTTCTTCAGCTCGATGGGCCTCTTGTGAGCACCCATTATTAGCGGGTTCATCCACCAGTATGTGGCCTTGGAGAGGAGGTTCACGAAAGGCTGGAGGAAGCGCACACCCAGATCCTGCAGGTCCTCTGGTGGCTTCACCCGCTGAGGGTTAGTATAGAAGACATATTTCTGCAGGGAAAGATGGCAAATATGGCATTGTAAATATTTAGGGAAGTATTTCAATTGCAAGTATTTATTTTAGGTGTTGGCAAAATGTTATATATATATATATATATATATATATATATATATATATATTTATTATTATTTTTTTTTTAATAGAACATTCACAAATGTTCAAATAAGCATGTCTTTTTCTTAGATTATTCAATTCTGTTTCAGTGCACAAACCAGTGCTGTCAAACTCTTTATAGGGAACAGGCCACATTGATTTAGTGACATCTACAGTATGCGGTACTGTGAAAAATTATTAAGCTACACCTCATTTCCTCATATTAACTTAAATTAAAGATACGGGATCAAATGTTTTACTGCAGCAGGTCGTGAAGTGCATAACATTACAATTTCTTAATAAATTGCCTATTTATGTAACAGCATCAGCAGCAACCTCATTTCCCCTCTCGTCTGTTCCGACCACTCAGTATTCAGCATCACCAGTATACTATTTACCAGCCTGATCATCTGTCATCATCTGCACCTGTTTCTCACTGGTTCATGCCTTAGGTTAGATGCTTTTTATAATTGAATGATTCATAGGTCACTGTGTGGCTTAACAAACAAAACACACTCTTCTGAAACTGCTCATGTACAGGCACTAGACTGAAAACAAGAAACAATAATAGTCAAATACAAAAAAAAATACAAGAAAGTCTGGCTTTTCAGAAGCAAAATATGAAATGAGGTGTGGTTTAAGACGTTAGCACAGTACTTTACGTGGGGTCTTGCATAAACTTAGAACCACGTTGAACTTTTCTACAATTTGTGCTGCTACAACCTGAAATTAAGATTAACCTACTTGGAAGTTCATGCTAATAACCACCAATAAACTGCAAGGAAACATCCAATATTTAGCTAAATTATTTACAAATAAAAATGTAAAGGATGTATAAGTAGTCTCCCCATTGATTCTAAAACCCCTAAATTATTAATGTTGGAAATCTACAATGTCAAAGTTTTAGCAATAGTAGGCATTATAGACCATTATACATATCCACAATGTGCTTTTACTTAAAAGCAACCCAGTATGTACTGTACCTACCCGGACCCGTATGACGTTAATCTCGACAGCCATAAGGAGTCCGTACAGCACCACAAGCAGAGCCGTGATGCAGAAGCGGAGATGCTGTATGCCAACTCCTACCTCAGCAAACTGCCACAGCTTGATGATTTTGGTGTTGAACGCCAACACCCAATAGATGAACAGTGCTGCATATCGATTGTTGGATGTTAACATTTTTTCTCAAGCACAATAAAAATTGTTGTAGATAAGAACACATGTAATCATGGATGCAAATTTGATACTTTCCTTGGATCTCATTTGTTAGGAGCTTTATCATTGTGGTTTCTTACCTAGAAGTAATTTGGGGAAGTTGGCGGTTTCAATATTGTGGTAATACACCACTGATGTAGTAGCTGCTATGAATCCCATTAATGCAGGTAGAAAAAGGTGCAAATGATTAGATTTCATCTCCCTATTAGGAAATATAGATTCACAATGTAAGCATACATACTGGATGAATCCATTTCTATTTATATTGTGGAATTAATCCGACCGAGCACAGCTCTCGACTGGACGCAAGACCCTGGTTTAGTCTCGACTGCATGCATTTTAGTAAATGTGTACATATATCTATTAGTGTGATGGGAGTACGTGTTGGAGACGATTCCCTCGGCGATCTCGCACACGTGCACGAAAAGTAACGTGAAGGTCAGAATCCAGCGTATATTGTGGCCAGGGAAGTGCAGCCATGTGTTGTGGTGGATTTGCACTTTCGAGCTCTGACTGCCCCAACCTGCACATACAAACATACACAAGACACTCACTCAACTTCTGACAGATGCTACACTGGCTTTCAGTACAGTAAGTACTCCTTGAGGTTTATAATAATATTTAAATTCACACACAAAACCTCTCCTCTTTCCAGTAACTGCTGTAATGAGTCACACAAACAGGACGTGAGACAATCTGTGACTAGGTTCTTTAATAAATATAATAACACTTAATACAATAAATAAATAATTACATAATATAATTGTCTGGATAGTGTTTACATATTAATCAAATATCACTAAATTCTGCAATGCTAAACAGTCTTATTTTGAATAAGTCAACCATGAAGGCGAGCTAACACGCCATACAGGGAATAGAGAGAGAGATTTCCATTAGAAGCTCAGTGGAATAGAATCAGACTGATCTGATTATTAGGAGGTGCTGAAACGAACAGTACAAAAATATGATAAACAATTTAATAGCCTGCCGCCTACAATAAGAAAATGAATATTTCCCCCGTTTCAGGTTTAAGGGCGTAATAATATAATCAGCAGTGCAATAGGGAACTGATTGCAGGTGTTGTGGCTTCTATTCATGTGCACATACTGTATGTTACATAGTAGGCACAATGATGCTGCATGTATTATTTAATTTTCTGTTTTTATAGAATCTAACATAGCAAAGTCGCTAGAGGCTATCACTGTAACCCCTGACGAGTAGACTTTACTCAAAGCATTTAAGGAAATGTATTGCCTCAAAACATCGATTTTAAGTTAATAAGGCAGAGTGAGTCATGATACAGATCTCTGGAGGAGGGTTAAGTGACTTATTAGCAGTTCTGGAGTGTTGGAGAGCCTTAACCATTAACCACTACCACTGCCCTGGACATGTTTCTGCTGTTTTGTTACTAACTACATGAGAAAATGGCCATGAGAAAACTGTTTTGGTCAGTGTTACCAGCCCTTTGCAATGGAAAAGTTATTATATGCAAGACTTTGGACTGCAGGAGGAAACTGGAATTCTGGAAGGAGATCACCAAGCTACATCCAGCTAAAGTTTTTTGTTTCCATATTTCTCAAGATTTCTAATTTGTAAAATTATTTTATTTCTCTTATTTCATACTAAATCTTTTCTTTTGAATTTTTAGATCATCAGGAGCCTTTTTTTGATTGTGTATGTGATAAAATTTGAATTTGAATTTGAAATTTGAAGAACTGGGAGAACATGCAAACTCCACAAACACAGACCCAAGACGGCACTTAAACCCTCGACCCTGGAGGTGCAAGGCCACTGCGCCAACGTTTATCACTTACACTCACTCATTATCTATAAGGCTTTATCCTATACGGGTCACGGGGGTCTGGAGCCTAGACCAGGAGAATTAGGGCACAAGGGGGGGGGTATACCTTAGAGGGGGTGCCAATCCACACACTGACACGTTTATTCACAGACTGCGGGCAATTTGGGAACACCAATTAGCTTAATCTGCATGTCTTTGGACTATGGGAGGAAACTGGAGTACTCAGAGGAAACCCATCACGTATGGGGAGAACACGCAAATTCAATGCACACAAACTAGAGAAGGGTATCGAACCGCACCCTGGACCCCCAATATCTATTTCTATTTATTATACAGTAATTGAAAATGTAGATTTTATTCTGTTATGTTATCTTTTAAACATCAGCCAAAAGTAAAACAGTTCAATTAAATGAATGAAAACAAAGGAGGAGCTCCCTAAGCAAACAGGGATTTGCCGGTGCATGTACAGCTCATTCAGGGCCATTAGCTAAACTCTCCAACCTACTGACCAGAAATAAAGGCGAGAGCAGCCGTCCTACTTCAGCAAGTAAGGCCGCAACCTCTTGGACAGTCCTTGCGATTCTCCAGCTAAACTCCCCCCAAAAGCCGCCAGATTTGTCGCAAGTCGTTAATTTTAATGAGAAAGACACTAAGTTGGCAACACTGATTATGAGAATTTAAATTAGGGAGCCAATTAATGTAAGTGTTCAGTGTGAGAAAGTAACTGAGGAGTTTTAGCAGGAGAAGAATGAATTCCGTTAATACACACGTGAGGCAATGAATGCATTGAACTAAAATTTAAACTGACAGTAAAGTAAGCTAATCAGTAACGTCTCAGTGGAAGACTGTTGGATACCAAACGTCTGGTCAAAAGAATCCCCATGGCCATTAACTGCATCTGAGGTCATAACTCTAACTTAAAAAGCTCACACAAAAACACGTGCTTTGCTTTGCTTTAGTGTGTGTTCCCAGGAGTCAGCAATAGCAAACTAATATAGAGGTGCCACTGCTTGCAGCTGCTCTCGTTAATGCCAGTGTGGATGCTGACACACGCTAAAAGAAACGATCAAAACAGATGTGGGCGGAGGGATGTGATCCATGCGATCTGTACACACTGAAGGGTAAATTAGAGGTTAGTAGAATACTAATGCTAATGCCTGAAAACCATTTTTTCTCTAACTAGCTCTGGTATGAGCTTATTGCCATTGACTTCTTGTTACCAAGTACTGAATAAGGAATAAAATACAACTGACTTTACTGATATAGGAAAATGGTGAGATGCATTTTTATTCTGAAGTGGACTGATCTCAAACAATGATGATATATCCGTAAGTGGTTTGTTCCTCCAGAAACATGGAAACAATTATAATTTCTATTCATACAAGGGTGTTCAAGTCAAACCGGAACTTCTGTTCTGATTGCGCAGAAGAGTTACGACAGTTATGAGAGTAAAATCTTCCCTTATTTCTGTATATAATCCCGCTGCCACACAAAGGCACTTACCACAGTGTATCATAAGTGCTTGGATACTATCAAGGTAGAAAGTTTTCTCAGTTTGTCAGAGTCATGTTCTGCCTGCTTCACGTCTGAAACACTGGCCTCCCAGGAACTCCTTTAGTGGCCCATATAGTTGAATTTATTGTTGTAGAGTTCTATGATCAGCTGAACTTAATTTTCAGATGCATAGGTGTTCCTAATATAAGGGCCAGTGAGCATACATATATACTTTGTTTTGAAAGCACATCATTACGTCATACATATACAGCATTTGGCAGACGCCTTTATCCAGAGTCACTTAAATTCATCCAATTTTTATAGATCAAAGAAGAGTGCTCTTGCGTAAAAGGAAGAAGGAAGGAACACTGTGACATCGTTCTGACCTTTTATCACATCGAATCAGGGGAGTGAAGCTGTTGGCTGCACTCCTCCAAATTAATTTTAGCAGATATTTGAAAGGCTGGATGCTACTGTGAGTGCTACAAGGTCATTGTAGATGTCTGAGAAAAATCTCACAGGGCAAAGGTCAGATGCAGTCTAGATAGATACTATCTCAGAGCAATCCAATCAAGTTCACGGGGAAACCTAGGGAAAACATCCTCATATTTTCTAACTAACACAGTGAAGCCATAAGATCAGGAAGTCTCATGTCAGAAACCTCATATATGTGAGGTCCTGTTTTTGACACTATCCTGTCTGTGAGCTCATATACAGTATGAGCAGAAGGTCAACTGAAGTTCTCCTCTGAGTGTGTAGCTGCCGTGTGATGTGGTATGAGCAACGGGTCAAAAAGGCATTGTGGTTGGCTTCACTTTGTTTCTGAGGACATGCTAGCATTGGGTTTGGGCAAAGCTACTGTAGTCTGGTGGGTGGATGAGATTGGCTTAGGTTCTTCAACATCAGCTCATTTCATATGTGGACACCTGACCATAATGTTATATGGTTGTTGAACATGCGATCCCAACTCCAGATTTATTTCCCCATTGCTGTTATAACATCTTCCATTCTTCTGTGAAGGTCTGGGGTGTAGTCGATGTTCCAGTTTATCCCAAGGGGTCAGTGCAGGACAGTCAAGATCTTCTACTCCAAATGCGGCAAATGATTGGGTCTATTACATCCAATAAAAGAAAAGGTGTAATGCTACAGCTTGCAAAGGCATTCTAGACAATTGGGAGAGTTTTTTGGGGTGTTCTAGGAGTCCTCAATGGGGTTGAGGTTATTAGCTTTTTCTAGTACACTTAATGGATGTGACGATCAAGTGTCCACAAACACTTCACCATATGGTGTACTCTCATACTGTATATGCATCCAGAAATGACACAGCTGATGAAAACACACTTATCCTCATGGATGAAAGTAGGTTATACTCCTCTAGTGTCTGGCCTTAATTCAACACGCATAACACACAGACACGTTTGCTCTCACACACAGACGTTACTTCTATTTTGGGCTCTCTTCTTGGATCTTGTTTGCCGGACACAGTTTCGAGTTTCACGAGAACATTTTAGGATCGAGAAACCTTGTTGAATATGTAAACGCTTAGGATTCTGTCATGGTGATAAAACGAGGTTGCTCACAAACCTATCCCTGCTTTATTTTGCTTATGATGGATTATGATAGATCTTGGGCGTTAAGCTTGATATTTGCTCATCTTTTTGATCTTGTATTTTCATATATGGTGGCATGGTGGCCTAGTAGTTAGCGCTGTCGACATGCACCTCTAGGTCCTGGGATCGATTCCCTCGTCCGGTCTGTGTGCATGGAGTTTGCATATTCTACTCGTGCTTGGTGGGTTTCCTTCGGGTACTCCGTTTTCCTCTGACAGTCCAAAAACATGCAGATTAGGTTGATTGGCGTTTCCAAATAGCCTGTAGTGTGTGAATGAGAATGTGAGTGTTGACTGGAGACCCTACCATGGCTGT
>JAOVVA010000016.1:3152355-3162923 GCA_028565275.1 Leiocassis micropogon
CATGCAAACATGAACAGTATATTCTGTTTATTGAACTTAAATTCAAGCCTCTTACGACATGAAATTGAAAAATAACAGATTCAGTACAACTGAACTCATTCTGATATTAAAAATACAGCAACTCAGAACATTTATTTTCATTTTAGTGTGTTGTGTACTATCATCAGGTATTATTATTCATTATGTATTATTATATCAGAATTCTGAGTTTCAATCAATTGATAAATTTTCTATCATTCAACATGAAATCTAAATAGATTTTAATAGTGATTACTTTTTTATATATAATCAGTAAATAACCTATGCGAAAGGGGCAAACATTCTCATCCTGTTGAGAAGCAATAGCCCTTTAAGGAAATGAATGTGTGTGTGTGCGTGCGCGCGCACAATGCATGTGTGAACATGTGTAGAGAGAGGTATTAAATGTCCTCATTACATTCATTCACGTTTTATGCGCGTAATATTACGTTGCAATGCGTTTATTATATCGGATGACTTTAGAGAAAACTACAACAAAATATATTGTCATACTAAAGAATAAACTACCCGCCAAAGTGGCTAGTGAGACTAAAGTTATTACCTGCCACAGCCGAATTTTACCCGCATCTGGCGGGTGGGCGGGTGCCAATGTCAAGCCCTGCTGTGGAGCCCCAACCAGAAGTGTGTAGGCATTCAGAGTTTCGATCCTCCCAACCTCAGCTGCAAGAAGACCAACCAGGTCAGATGCGATTAATCTATCTCTTAATAATTTGTATTCCATGAGGCACTTCTGGGAAGCTCAAACCTCTCCTAGTACAGTGCTAATGTTGATTCCATTGTTAGTTCTGTTGAGCTCATTACAGGGCTTTGTTAGACTTTAGTCCTGAATCTCTAAAAAGGAAAAAAAAGTCAATTGTGTATTAATTGAATTTAGATTGATTTTTTATTCAATCTCTTTCGTGCACAACGTAACATGTATTTAGTGTTTGTATTTTGTTTGGTTTAGTCTTGGTAGAGCTGTCCATGTCCTTGAATAAACTTAATGCATGAGCTCTTACATATGAGTTCCACTTTATTCACACCTCTATTGAACTTATCATTTGACTTTGCCTTTTTGGGGGTTTAATAAACATGAATAGTATTGTATTTTTTATTTTTTCCCCTCTTAAGAGCCTGTGATTCCACTGTAATTGCCTTTGCGACACTCAAGAAGTTAAGACAGTCATTAGATCTTTGTCTGGCTTTACAGGTGAAGATTAATGTGTCCCCGCTCCCCAGCAGAATAAACGGTCAGCTGACCTGTGAATTCGGTGATTTTGTAAGCAATGCTGAAATGAACAACCGTCAGATTATCTGTGCTTTACCGAACCCGGAGATCATTCCACAGACACCTGAGACACAAGGTGAGACTTTATTTTTCAGACAAGACCTCTCAGCGCCATGCCACTATAGGAAGGTTTAACATTCTTACGTTAATGAGCAAGCTGATTTCAGATTTTAGAGATGGTTCCAGAGGCAGTTATCTAGTTTAATTTAAGCACATCTCCATGCACCCTGTGTTTGGAATTGTTTTCCCAGAGAGGGGTCGGTGCTTTCCTAATGCTGTCTTCCTAATTAGACATCGTTCATCTCTGGAGCATACAAGTGATATCCTAAAATGCTGTCTTAACAGCTGCTTCCTGGAAGAGCTCTTAGTATCAGAGGCGATAACACTGTGTAGTCTGTCACAGTACATATCATAGCATTGGTTAAGCTACAGAATATACTGTATGCAGGACAAGACACTGCTCTTAGTAATGTCAATAAAATACAAGTTTTTACGTAGTAAGTGAAGTCATTAGAAGTGGCAAGAAAAGTTATTTTGAAGAGAACTTAAAAAAAAACCATTTTAAGTAGTCAATATTAAAGTATTAAGCCATGTGATTAATCTAGAAATTTGTACTTGTTACTATTTGTTTTTAAACGCAAAAATTACAATTTTGACCCTAATGGCTTCCCATAATTGCTGCATTGTTACCCGTCTGTGTGAGATAATGGCACATTTAACGCTGATAATACGATAACTCGGGAAACATCAGTGCAAGTTTCATTATAAAAAGCTTCTAGATACAAGTTTGGATAAAACCAAAGTTGTGCGCTTGAGCTACCTTCAAGGGAAACTATTTTTACAAAAATACATTAAGTGTAAGCTGTGGGAGTGGTGGGTCAGGTGGATAAGGCTCTAGATTGTTCATTTTTACACATACATATGACAGCAGTTAACATTTGACATTTTGATCTTGTTCCCTGATTTTTACAGAGTGACAAGTGTCCTCAGTTTGAGAAATTGGAGCCCCAACTCATTCCCGTGGGCTACAAAAAGCAAGTCACGTTCGAGGGCAAAAACTTGGAGAAATACACGGTAAAGATATTACGTGATTATATTGGGTGGTCCCTGGTGATTCCCATCCCTATTGTGTCCTGCGTCCAACAGCACAGCCACGACATATAACGACAACATCGGGTACGACTGCGCTATATGTTCACTCCCTTTCCTTTGGTATAAAACCAACACTGATCAACAGAGCATAGCACTCCAGGATGGAGAAGCAGTGTGAACAACGCATCTCTAATTTTAATAATATGCTTTAAAATGGACCTTCCAACCTTTTAGGGCCATGTGATGTCCATATGTATATGTCCAGTGTATGTAAAATGCTAGAAGTTTTTCTAAGATAGATTTAAGCTCCATCTTAGACACGAAAAGATTTGGGTTTCTGTGGTTTAGGGAAAAAGTGAACAGATGTAAGGAGATAGATTTTGTATATAGATATATATTTTGTATATGTCCCCTCTAATGAATATATTGTAGTCCTGCTTAAGTCTAAACCTACCTGAATAAAATGCATAAAAGATAATAAAAGTATATAGTGGAATATATATTTGAATTTGAAATAAATAAATACATATATATTTTCCTTTCTTTGTATTTGACAGTAAATTCATCCCAGGAGCTAGTAAGAAGCAATAATGAACAAAACAAAAAAAAAAACATGTAATCTTTAGGAATATTTGGTTATTAAAAAAAATATGCTGATTTTTTTTTTTGCCAATGTTACAAATGACTCTAACACAACATTGCAAAAAGGACTTATTCAAAATGTCCTATACAATACGTCAACGTATAAAAGATTGCTACTAAATCAATAGCTTGAGAAGGATTTGAACTCTGAAGTGAGAGCACTGTGTGCTTACCACTGGACTACTAAGGGACATGCTGATGATGCATCTACATAATAAAGAGCGTCACAAAAAATATCAGAGAACAATTTACCAAAATATCAAACTGGAAAGCAGCCCAAAGGGTAAAGGTCTGAAATCTGTTCTGTGAAACCAGATGTGGCGCAGTCTGATCCTTATTACAGTACTGTAAGGGAGTTAGAGAGCTAAGATGCACCTCATTGTAATATTTCCAAAAGAAAATGAAACAGAGAGTTAATATAACATTACAACACTACAGAACACTACACACTCTGTGTGTGGGAAGCTGTTGTGCCAGTCCCAATCGCCGATCGAATTTCTAAACTAAAGGGACCATGGTTGTGGTCGGATGTTGCGTGAATGGATGTTATTCAGCATAAATGCTCCATTACAGCTATATTACAACGCTCATCCAACGTTAGCCAAAGACAAATGAATGTTTTTGGTTTTAAACACTATCCATATAATGATTGTTTCCACAACAACATCACAGCTGCACGTTCTTATGAAAGCAAACTGATTGTAACCCATTACAAAATAAACCTCTACTGTACACCTCTAAAATATTCGACTGCACAAATGCTGATATGTACTTCCTAAAATACAATAGCCTGGTCTTTTCATGCAACAGTCATTTAATCAATAATGTATAATTCTGTCATACCAATGAAGAGGATAGGGAAGGTAATGAAAAGTAAGAAGACATGTGGAACAAGGTTGAGGGCATCCACGAAGCAGCCGTTATTCAGGACCCCTTTAGTGACGCTGTAGGAGTCGTTGAGGTCGTTCCCGCAGAATGACAAGGCCATGCTGCCTGATTGGACCAAAGGTTGCTAAAGAAGAGAACAGAGACGTGTCAGCCATTAGCCAAAGTGTTTTATTCCTTTATATCATAGTAATATACTGACTTTTAAAATGGTAATTTATTAATGAAAAACAAATCACTTTTCAGTAGTCGATACTTATGTTTAATGTCATGGAGACAAATTACTTCCAGTTATCACTTACATTATAGCAGCTACAAACAGTTTTGTTTTGTTTTCTACAAAGTGAAAAAGCTCTAAATGAACATCTCCTCTGCAGGAGAGTTAAGTTTTTGTCTTGCTTTCATGTTTTGCCAGTCTCATGATGATGATGCTTGATGGGTTTGGCAAATGCACTTGGCAATACTCTTCTTAGGAGACTTGTTACAGAACAGCTGACCTTCTTGTCTTAAAATAACAACTGACTGTTGTTGTTGTTGTTACTTAATTACCTAATGCCATATACGTTATTTCATAGTTTCGAAATCTCTAGCATTGTTCTAGAATGTGGAAAATAAACATTACTGGCCTACATCAAGGACCAAAAACAATTAAGATTTGAAATGACTGGAAATGGGTTAAGAACTGTACAAGGCATGTACTAAAACCTGTAAAGATTGTGCTGAACCTTCTACTTTATGGATGTGGTCAGAAAAAATGAATGGAAATCACTTAAACGCTTATTAAAGATGCATGGTAAAAAGACGAACACAACTATGTTTAATAGTGAAAGTATTTCCCACACACACAATATGTCGAGAACTCACAGGATTGGAACTAAACAGTTGTGGGCCATAAGAAAATCACCTGGTGAGATAAAAAAAATTAAAAAACGTACATTTGCCAATGATCATAAAGATTGGACTTTGCACTAATGCAGGTCTGATGAGTTTAAATTGATCCTATTCCATAGTGATGGGAGCGTCAGGGTAAGAAGAGGGAGAAGAGGTAAGAAGAGGATGAAGTGATGCACCCATCATGCAAAGTGTCCACTGTACAACAGTGTTATGTATCTGGGGTTGCTTCAGTTGCCTCAGCCATATTATCTGGCAATAAAATGAAGTCAGCTTGAATGACCAGGGTGTCACATCTATGGAGTTTTTATCTTCCCAGATGGGACAAGTGTATTCTTACATTGACAATGCCAGGATTCATTTCACTCAAATTGTGAAAGAGTCCAGCGTAAATCTAAACTAATTAGACCACATGACCTTTTTCCAATGCTCCACAGTATATTCTTTATGCTCCCTAGCAAATTAAAGCTTTTCTCCCCCAGTTAAGATAATTAACTGATAATTGGTTTTATTAAGGCTACACAGCTATTTAGTCCCAATCGCTTTCTTTCAAAAGTTCTTCTTTATGTTCTTTATCATTACATTAAACATTTAAATGATCTCCCATCATGCTCATTCAGGATGTTTTTCTCGACCACTTTTCTTCCTCAAAGATGATGGTTCACCACTATTCTTCCAGGTCTTAATAATGTGTTTTACAGTTCCTAACCCAATTTTAGTGCTTTCACAAATCTCCTTAGTTGTTTTCTTTGTTTGATGCAGGACAATAATTTGACCCTTCTGAAACAGCCACAACCAGTGATGCATGGTTGTTTAAGAAGTGCTACTCACTGCATTGGTTAGAGTTGAATAACTGTTTTCTTTCCTTCAGAAATGACCAATTAACAAACAGCACCTCAGATTAGAGCTGTTACGAAGGCTTTACAGAGCATGAAGTGGTGGACATCTCAATATCAACTGTTCAGAGGAGATTATTGCTTATTTTGGATGCCTTCAGCATTGCTTTACAATGTAGAAAGAAATATAAATCAGGAAAGACCATGGAATTAGATGGTGTGTCCAAACTTTTGATTTGTAGCATACATTCATCTAGTAAACCCAGTAGTCTGTCTAGGGACCGTGGAGGCCAATGGTGATTACCATTGTATTTATTCCCATTTTACGACCATAGTGGGAACCATAGAGGCAATCTGTGATCGCCAATTAGCCTAATCTGCATGTCTTTGGACTGTGGGCGGAAACTGGAGCACCCAACTGGGAGGAAGCTCAGGAAGAACACGCAAAGTCCATGCAAACAGACCCTGAGGCAACCGTCATATATACACACACACAGTTTATATATGATTTTAACATCAAATTTCCAAACATCATATGCTGTATATATATATATATATATATACAGTATATGATGTTTGGAAATTTGATGTTAAAATCATAGAGAGTTACACCATTACCTAAAATTAAACGGTAAACGGTGCCATCCAAGATCCCACTGGGGAAATTGAAAGAAATTCCATGACTTACAAGGGAAGAGGTTTATTTAGCAGCCTAACATAAGAGGGATGTGCTCCTGAAAAATAACATGTGTAATATATACATATGTGTGTGGGTGTAATACAGTATATACACAGTGGATATCAAACAATATGGGGTTTATTCTGCTTAGAAATATTTTATTAGTAGTAATAGTAGGGGTAATAGTAGTAATAGAGGTAGCTGTAGTATAACTAGTATAACCAGTAGTTTTAGTAGTAGTATACTAGCAGTGGTAGTGGTAGTAGTGATAGTGACAGTAGTAGTAGTAATAGTATAAATAGTAATAGTAATGATAGAATTATTTCAATTAATTTTACTAGTCCTTCTAATCCTTGTCTTTGTTGTTGTTGTTTTTGTTGTTGTTATTATTATTGTTATTTCTGTAGTATTAGAAGAAATATTAGCCATAGTTGTAGTAATATTAGAAGTTATAATAATTACTTTAATAGTAATTTAATAGTAATTATTGCAGTAGTGTAGTAGTAATAGTGATTATTGTAGTAATATTAGTAGTGTTAGTATAAGAAGTAATTGTAATGGAAGCAGTAGTGGTACTAGTAGTAACTGTAATAGCACTAGCAGTAGTTACAATCGTGCCAGACATACAGTAGAGTTGTTTTTTGTTTGTTTTGTATAGGCATTGTAATAGGCTTTCACCTCATTCTGGCGATCAGAATTAGCTGGAGTAACAACGCATACCCTTCACTTCAGTGGTTCATCTCAAACGTAGACTATTTCTGATAATCGACTAGTTTCTTAAAAACAAAACAAAACCCTCATTAGGTCATACAAGTGATTGATTCCCTTTAATGGCCGGAAGCCTGTTGCAGCTCAGCCAAACCTCCTGAGGCAAATCAGTCAAGTGAAATTGAAATAAAGCTGAAAAAGCTGAAAATCAGTTGTCTCAAAGACAGAGCAATACACAAACTCACAACCGCCAGCATGCAGACTTTACCACTACAGACTACAGTCTCCTCTCTGAGTGTGTAGTATGGAAGTTAAACAAGCGCACAGAATGACCGGACATGGATCAAGCTTGAACCAGAAAGGAACGGAAGAAATAAGGGTGAAAGTACTCTAAATAACTATGACTACTTACTGGAAGATGGTGGTATTAGGACGGTTTCATTCCCAGAGCTGGAAGTTTGTTGGAGACAGCAGTGTAATCACGGGCAGGACAGTAGTGCGGGGGGATTATTTTTAGCCGCCGTGCTTCAGCTGACCATAGTGCACAAACCTCCCTCCTATTGGGTTTCCACACTGAGCAAGTGTACTGGGAGCAACACCAACAAACTACCCCCTTCCACTGACAACTGCCCCCCTGCTTAAAGACGACAAAAGCAAACAAACAAAATCAGATCACCATTGCAATAATAATAATAATAATAATAATAATAATAATAATAATCATCATCATCATCTTTGACACTTAATGCATCAGTGTTTAATAAACAGGTACTCAGGTGTGTTGTCCCATTCTGCACAAAAACAGACCACTATGGAATTGTGCAGCTACATAATGACAGGTGTAGAGCAACACACAGTTCACACCTAGAGTACATAACACACACGTGCGAAAAGGATTTAAACATGATCAACCGTTAATATATAGATATAGACACGCGCGCGCGCGCACCCTGGCCTTTAGACCACGATCACACCGACTGTCATTCTCGTGCACTTTATGAATGGAAAGACCAAATGCTAAAGGAAGCATAGCGGATCCGCACACCAGGACCCTCGGGCTCACTCTGCAGGCATGCTTTCTGTACACATCCGGTCTATTTTAATTAAATCCAATTCATGCATGTGCACACACACACACACACACAACACCTTAACACTTACCTCAACCTTGTCCCAGTGGCGGTTCTCAAATCAAAACGCCGCAGATGGTGTGCACCGTTCTGTAATGTAATGCACTGTGGAAGGCCATTCGGGTCGCAATTGTTATAAGTCGCCTGTTTTATAACTGTATTCTAGTATGTATAGGAAATTCATTATTTATAAGGCTGAAGTGTGCAAACGAGCCATTCATTCACTCACTCACTCATCATCTATACCGCATTATCCTGTATACAGTGTCGCGGGGGGGCGTGGAGCCTATCCCAGGAGACTTAGGGCACAAGGTGGGGGTACACCCTGGACAGGGTGCCAGTCCATCGCAGGGCACACACTGATTGCACTACGGGCAATTTGGGAACGCCAAGCAGCCCAATTTGCATGTCCTTGGGAAGAACAAGCAAACTCCATGCACACAGACCAGAGGCGGGAATCGAACCCAGACCATGAAGGTGCAACGTGACAGTGCTAACCAGGCATTTCAAATATCGTTCATATACATATGGTATTTATGTGCCTTTTTTATGTTTTATTAATTATAATTATTTTCACTGTGCACTTAACCACAGCTAACAATACCTGCACGTATTGATTACAGAATCAGTTACTTTATCCAGAACTTTACTGAATAAACACTGGGCATGATGCAGGAATACACCTAAACTGGGACTGGGACACCAAGCCATTGCAAGACCACCCATGCACACACACACACACACACACACACACACACACATGCACAATCTCTTCAAATTCAAAATTTATTGGTCACCATAGACAGTAAATAGTCATTTAAAAATATTTTATGTTCTGCATTTTGATGGTGTAGTTGAGTACATTTGTCTCTTGAGAATATGAAAGGTGACTGCAAATCAATGCAAAGTTATTCTGAGTGACCATCGTCATTCTACAATAAATCATTTCCAGATTAGAGTACCACAGGGTACGGGGGTTTGCTGAATGGTTGAAGTGAGAAAACAACACCATTTACCCACACAGACACTAAGTGGCATAACTATTGTACAGAATCTAGAGAATCTAGAGAATCCAAAGCTGTTTAGGTCATGTGTGGTGCCAATGCCTTACTCAGCCACTTTGCTGGTTTTCCATTTTACTGTTAGAGGTCTGTAACTGTATATACACTACCGCTCAAAAGTCTGGACACACCTTCTAATCCCATGTTCTTTCCGGATTTTTAATTTATTACAGCATTGTAAAAAATGCTGATAGCATCTAAAATACACACTAATATCCTTTGAACAGTTGATATTGAAATGACGGCTCTAATCTGAGGTGCTATTTGTTAATTGGTGATTTTTGAGGCTATGACATGACATGTTTCCTGTGAAGGTCTTCATGGGAGCCAGTTTCATCGTGGTGCTTGATGGGTTTTGCAAATGCACTTGATAATATTGTTCTCGCAAGAACTGTTCCAGAACATCTGACCTTCGTGTCTTAAAATAACAACCGACTGTGGTTGTTGTTGTTGTTGTTGCTTAATTACCTAATTCCATGTGTGATATTTTAATGGTTTTGAAATCTCTGGTATTGTTCTAGAATATAGAAAATAAATTGAAACTTGTGTCTACTTTTGACTGGTACTATAAATTATTTTAAATATGCAGTTATTCATTTTTTTCTTGTTCACCTAAATTAGCTTTATTTATTTTACATAATTTCATGTATTTTACATGTATGATGATTATGTGCTACATAATTTAAATATGTTATTATGTATGCTATGGGAAGCATCTGCAATTGTAAATGTATTTTACATTTAGTAAAATAAGTTTGATTCTGGATGGAGACATGGGAGGTTTTGGCCCTTAGGGCTTTCCACAGAAGACACCACCTCCTCCTTCTCCTTGTCTTCCTCCTCCTCCTCCTCCTCCATCCCTCCTCCATCCCTCTCCCCTCCTCTGGTCCTTAGTTGTGTTATGGCGACAGGAGAGATGAAGGATACACTATAAAAGAAAGGAGCATGTGTGTCTTGTTAAATGTTGGTCAAATAAAGAATAAATGCAATAAAATACACATTATTTTCCTGTTTACATTCCAAATGTACACAATGGCTGCTGCTTGCATCTTCAGGCACAATGCAATAGCAGAAGTGTGTGAAGGTTTAAATAGTAACTCATTATAAATCTATACAGAAACATTAAATTTAATGTTAAATTTAATAATAATAAATAATAATAATAATAATAATAGTGTCCCTAACAATCCAAAAAACAATGCATTGAATGCGTACGAGCAAACATATATCATGACAAAAAAAAGAACAATTAAAATACATAAAATTAAGATTCATACAGAAATTAAACACAGTTTGTCTAACTATTTGAAAATGCTGTAAATAACTGTTAGTCTGATT
>JAOVVA010000016.1:3170173-3185390 GCA_028565275.1 Leiocassis micropogon
CAAGTTTTCCTTCCTCTAAAGCCTACAGGAGTAAAACCTGACATTATATCTTTCTGTAGTCTGTTTCACCTCAAGGTTGTTGCAGTGCTTATTTGCGTTATCATAGACCTCATTTCAGTCTGAACCAGTCTATTATCTTCTGACCTTGCTCATCAACAATTTGTTTCCAACTACAGAATTGCTACTCAGAGAGGTTTTTTTTTTCCCGTCGTTTTTGCATCAATGTGTGAAAATCCCAGCAGATCAGCAGAAAAACTCAAACCGATCCATCTGGCAGCAGCAACAATACCACGGTTAAAGTCATCGAGACTGATGAGTTCCCATTCTGATATATGACAAATATGAACCGAAGCTCTTAACCTATACGTATATGATCTTCCGCATTATGCTGCCGTCTCATGATTGGCTGATTGGATAAATCCTCAGGTCTACAGGTTTTTCCAATAGTCTTTTTTTTTTTTTTTTATATGCGCCTGAGACATAATCCATAATCTTCAAATTTAGTGCCGCGTATGCTCATTTTGTCGTTTGTCTCCATGAACATTCATTCTACTTGTTCACGGAAGCAGCGACCGTATCGGTGTGTCTCGGCACAAGAAGCACTATGAGTGCGATATGTCTTTTTGACAGGCTGTGCCCGTGTTGTTTAAGAACCCTCACCACTCACTGGCACAAAGAGCCGCTGCAACAGTCAGGACAGGTCTGTTACAAATCACAGCGCACCGGAGCGGCATAAATCAGGGAATTTCATTAAAACCTTGGTCCTGTGCAGAGCCTCAGATAGAGTTCGGAAAAACTGTTCCATTCCACAACAAACACGCACGCCTGCACACTTCTAAAGAGACCAGAGCTAGGTAATTGACTTTACTGAAAATAATACGTCCCACACTACTTTTAAAGGCACCTAATTTTCAGCGGGGTTGATTTGGACAACAGCGTAATCACATGTTTGTCTCTACACAGACTTCGTTCGGAGCCTACACAGTTCTTCCACAGATTACCGGAAGCTGGAGGAGGTTAAACACTCTAGCCTGAAGTCAGTCAAGTTCTTCTGGTTTTGCAGCACTTCAGAAAGAGCAGTGTCCTACACGTTGCGGTTGTACTCGGACTGAGAATTGCTTTGATTGGAGTCGTCTTCACATCAGCCATTTTTAAATTTTTTTATCTTGTATACATAGCTCTGGGACGGCACATAATAACTCTCATTGTGCGACGTTTTTTTTAATGAGGCCCACAGATTTCTCTACCACAACGGTGCCTTTTTAATAGTCTTAAGCAAAGGAAAGCCATGGGCTGCATTGATTATTTAGTGCTCGGTGGTTTTTGCGGAGACTTCAGGACCTACTTCGCCGCTGGCGTGCTGCTATTGTAGCACATTGCTGTGGTGTGCAGTAATATTAAACCCGCTAACCATGGTACAGCTGCTTATAACCTAATATGCCAGCGTGTGGTTCTGTCTAGGTGAATATACTAGCAAAGACTGAACAAGGCATTTTGATCATTTTACTGTGTTTCAACTCGATTATTACTATATCAAGGTGTGTAAATGATCGAAGTGGTTAAAAAACAAGATGTACGTTTGTGAGTGTGCCTATGTTCCAAGGGTCCCATGTTTACCAATGTGTACCAAGGTTCACACAGTTGGTTCCACTCGAGCACTCTGATAGGACGAGAGGCCATTCCACGAGTGTATGGAACGCCTGCCAAAAACCACATGCAGAAACAGTCACATAAGCACTTTCAGGAAGAAAACAAATCTGATAACATTGTCATCTAAAAAAACCAACAACAAAAAAAAAAGCACTTTAATACCTGCTTCAAAGTCGTTCCGAATCGTATCTAATTTACAAGGCTGTCCACCACCACCATGTTTTTTGTTTTTTTTTTCTCTCCTCACCTTTTGACTACATAGTACCGGTAAAAATTTAGAACTACTGTTACTACCCCTGTTAATTACACTAATTGTCGGCCACCAACTCTGCCAGTCACGGTTATTTAGTTTGTGGAAGGATATCTGTTGCTGTAAAGTGCTCGCCCTATCATCCGGAGATCACAAGTTCGATCCCCGGGTGATGCTGTAACCTCTCAAGATTTCTTGAATATTATCCAGTTTATTTCAATGGAACAAGGCTTCAAAACTTTTTACGCGCAACAAAATCAATCAATTTTTTTAGAAATAATTTCATTAAACAAATAGAGAGCAGGGGAGCAACTTTTTTAGGTTTCTATTTTGTGCTATATAGACCAGGCGAACATGAGACCCAGGGAACATAGGAATGACCCCGTTTTATTTTAACACAGTACAAATATCTAATATCTTTTGAAATCTGTAATTTTTATTTTTTTTTAAAGCATGGATGTGTATTTGTTTGTATTTTGATGAACCATTTGGTAATCTAGTAATCTCTTGGGAAGCCTCAGGTTTATAGGCTCCACCCACATTTAATATCTTTTGTAAACGTATCTGGACTGCAATCTATTTGCCTCTCCACACATTTGTGTACTGGTTTGTTGCGGTTTGGTTTTAAGCAAATAAATGATAATTAAAAAAAAAACAGTGACACAGTTGAGCAGTTTTGTTTAGAACAAGTTCGGGAGATTTGTTTAAAAGAAGGTAAGCGAGATATTCCTATGTTTGCTGTCATGTTTTGGAATATGCTGGCTTGTTGGATTATGTAATGGCCTACGCCATGATGTGCCATGCCACGATGAGGTTTAGGTTTGTGCAGACATATAATATTCTTTGCACACAATCCCCCGACCCCTCTCGTTAAGCAGTGTTTGGAACACGATTTGTAGGCTCGGATGTTTGGTGAGCTGGGAATTAATTGATACCAGATTTAGAAAGGTAGCTTGTTAAGACAAAGTGCTGCATGCGTTCTACACAACATGAAGAGTTGAAATCCTCCAGAGAGCGGTCTGTGTGAGTCACAGAGTCGTTTCAGCGAGGCATCAGTGAGAAGAGGTTGCCGATGTTAAGAATCCCGATGCTGAACTCATTTTGTAGAACTGAACACGAAGGACATCAGAATTTCCCAGAGTTACTTCTTTCCATTTGTATTCCTGGCAGTGTTTAGCGTTACATATGGAGGATAGTCATCTTCTGTATGAACACATGGTCTGTTCTTTCAAAACAGTCTGTCACAAATACATTAACAGATGGCTGCATGGATCAGTGACATGACTTTTTTTTTTTTTTTTTTCCCCTTAATACTTTTTTGGTTATGCAGCATTATCAAAAGCTCCTTAAAGTGTTCGTTTGGGATGTGTAAAGACTCATCACTTGATTAAGCTTTCAAAAGAGGTTTCGTTGGAGTACAGTAGTGCAGTTAATCCTTAAAGAACAACATTTCCACTTATTCGCTATGCATTTCATATTATTATTATTATTATTTATATTATTATTATTATTATTATTATTATCCTAAATCCTTTTGTTTTTCCTTGAATAATGCACATTTTACCATTTTACTCTTAATTGCAACAGGGTATGCTGTTGGAGGGCCATGCTGACATCAGCAACAGGATTGTGTGTTAAAGTTTGTGCCACAGCATGCAATGTGTATGCTTGACGATTCTCGAAAAACGAACAGAAATTGACGTCCTCGTGAATTAGCAGTGATTTTCTCTCGTACCTTCACGCACAATGTCAGTCTGACTTCCTAATTCTGAAAGACGTGTTAACATGCTTGTTGGTGACTTGCACAACAGCCAGTAGATTCAGTTTAATCGATCTTTAGTCAGTGTATTTGATTAATTGAATCGATGGGTCAGTTTCTGATTCGGAATCAGTTCACACAAAGACGCTAAAATTCCTTGAAAATATACCACAGCGTTTCCCGAAAAATAGAAACAGCTTTTATCTTCCCCAAAGTACTTGGAACATACTCTTGTTTTGTAAGATTATTGCTTTTTTGTTGTAGGGTTTAAAGTGTTTGGAGCAATACTGTCACCTCACAAACTGGAATGGGAAACAGAAGACTGGATGAAGAAAAGATTTGTAAGATTCATGACATTTAAACGATCAGCAACGCATGTTACAAAACATGGCAGTGTTTATTAAATTGTATTGGTAGGTTTTAAAACTACTAAAAGTAGGTTTAATACTTGTTAGAAATGAGAGATTTTTTATTCCGTTTTATTTAGGGATTTTGCAGTTTTCGATTCTGTTTATTGTCTGATTTGTCTCAAGCAGCTATCGTTCTTACAGGTTGTGAAGTATTAAAAACTATTACAAATATTTTGGTTAATGTCCATCTCCAGTGTCCTCACTGCAGTCCAGCAGGTGAGGGTAATGAGATTAACAGGCCATAAACTCAAAAAAAGAAGAAGCAAAAAAAAAAAATAAAAAAATTGACGACTTGTAGAAAATTCAAAGTTGAAGCGGTTTATATTTTCTACAAAAGCTGTGCTCTATTTTAGGGAATTCCTCTATTATTAGACCGTTTATCATTTGAAAGTTTTCCTTAATAAATGTTGTGAATCTTAATGCAAAGTATAAATCGTTCCCGAGTCGAAAACCAGCCGATTGATTCAGTCGACTCACAGGAGACTGACCAAGTTGCATCGTACCCTTGTGTTAAGAACTAGAGCTGCTTGAGATGAATAAGACAATAAACATGACTTCATTTCAGTACCAATCACAATGGCCAAAAATCGAATCAAATTAAACAGCCTCTGATTTTAGAGACGTTCTAACGGGCGATGGGTTTTGAGAAATGTCGCACCCAAGCCAAATCTTAAGCAATCCTACAGTAGCTTAGGGAGCTTGCGAAGACATAATGATAGCCTTTTGCAATCTGTTAATGACATCCGGAGGTGCAGGAATCACATTCTCACTCTGAATGAGGAAGTGACATCCTGTGTGACAGCACTGAAAAGCTGGTAACAACTGTGAGCTCATACAAATTTGGCATAAATAAATAGAATTTTTTTTTTTCCCCAAATCAAGTAAATATTGTGTGGGAAGATGCTCAAAAACCCTGCTCAGACAAAACAAGCCCCGTCTCCAGGGGCGAGACATTTACGATTCTATCAAGCATTGATTATGAAGTTGTGCCTCCAGAAACCCGGATATTTTTATAATGGTAAGGAACAGCTATGCAGATCTCTAAAACCCTAATTCTGAGTTTGCATGGTTAATGCTTAGACAACTCCTGTAATGTGGGCAACTCTGCATTTATATACAAATTCCACTTTGATGTTTGACTTTTAAAAAATTCACAAAGGAAACTAGTGCTCCATCTGTACAGTGTTTTATTTTTAATCTCAAGCTCCACTAATGTTGCCCTTTTATATGGAAGAGCTAGTTTTGGATTTTATAAATGGAATTTTAGCTAAAGTTATAGATTTACAGTACGGCTGTGTGGTTTACAGGGATTTCCTTGCTGGTTAAACTTCACAGTTGGAGGCAAACACAGTACCAGTTTTTCCTGATTTTTATTTCTTTCTACATTGTCGAACAATGCTGAAGGCATCCAAAACATGCAATAATCTCCTTTGAACTGTTGATATTTTGTTGTTTCGGCTACTTATGCTCTGTAAAGCCTTCATAACGGCTCTACTCTAATGTGCTGTTTGTTAGTTGGTGATTTCCGAGGCTAACTGAACCTTTGATTTGGTCTTGCTTTCCTGGGAAGGTCTTCATGAGAGCTTTTCATCACATCACGGTGCTTGATGGGTTTTGCAAATGCACACAACTATACTATTATTGCAAAAACTTTTCCAGAATATCCTTTGTCTTAAAATAACTGATTATTGTTGTTGTGTGTGTTGTGTAATTACAAAATTCCATATATATTATTTCATAGTTTTGAAATCTCCAGTCGGCGGCACGGTGGCTTAGGGGTTAGCACTAGTGACCTCACGCCTCCAGGGTCCGCGTTCGATTCCCGCCACTGGTCTGTTTTTAAGTTAAGTTCAGCCGTTATTCGTCACGCATTACATTACTGCACAGTGAAATTCTTTATTCTTCGCATATCCCAGCTTCTTGTTAGTGGGAAGGGGTCAGCCGTTTTATGGCGCCCCTGGAGCAGACAGGGTTAAGGGCCTTGCTCAAGGGCCCGACAGTGGCAACCAGGTGGAGCTGGGGCTTGAACCACCGATCTTCTGATCCGTAACTCCAAAGCAGATTAGGCTAATTGGCGTTCACAAATTGCCTCATAGTGTGTGAATGAGCGCCTTGCACAGAGTGTGTGATTGGCACCCCATCCAGGGTGTACCCCACCTTGTGCCGTAAGTCTTCTGGGATAGGCTCCAGGCCCCCCGTGACCCTTATCAAAGGATAAAATGGTATAAAAAATTAGTGAGTGAGTGATTTTGAAATCTCCAGTACTGTTTTAGAATGTAGAAAATAAATCACTTAATAAACATCGAATTAGAATGGGTGTCTAAAGTTTTGACTGGTTCTGTATGTGAGTTAAGACTCGGGGCTTGATCCCGATCTTGAAGAGATTTCCCATGATGATTAAATACCATGTTTAGGTATTTCTCTGGTTACTGAATTTAACGACACGCTCCGAGATTAGGACCAAAATGCCAGATGGACAGAACTGATTGCCGAGCAGATTATCAGTCTGGAGTTCCTCTGTAAACTGTAAACTGGATTAATCATAAGCTGTGACGCTGTCAGGTATCAGTTTTATCCCTAGGCTTTTTGTAAATATTGAATTAAGAACACGTACAGCTAATTACGGATATCTTTTCACAATATGGCTTCACTGGTTTAAAAGGTGGCACTTTTAGAAAGGCCTGATGAAGAATAAGTGTGTGTATTTTGCTTGCGTGATGTTTTTGATTTGCTCCTCCATTTTGCTCTTGCTCATACCCAAGCAGAGTTTTATTTCTGGGGTCAAGTTAAAAGGATTGGAGAGTTGGATGAAACCAGGAAACAAAAACAGAGCGAGTGGGAGTATACAAATGTGTGTGTGTGTGCAGTTTTTTTTTTTTCTTTTTCTTTTTTTGTTCCCTCAGTGGTATTTTTGGGATTTTCAGCGCTGCGTGTTATTCGTCGTTTTGATTGGGCGGTGTCTGGAAGAACACGTTTGGTTACTCTCAGCTACTTGCCGTGTGTGTGTGTGTCTGTGTGTGTCTGTGTGTGTCTGTGTGTGTCTGTGTGTGTCTGTGTGTGTCTGTGTGTGTCTGTGAAAGAGATAAGAGAGATGACTGTGGTTAGTGCTGCAGATCAGAAATAACATGAGGATTGTATATATATTTTTTTTTGTTCCAGACGTTGCTTGTCTGAGTACAAGACTGCATACTTGGCTCAAGTTCTGAATTTAATTTCCTGCTTGCTTCTCTTGACATTAATACATCTCTCTCTGTCTCTCTTCCTGTGTCTTGTTCCATGTCGTTGTCTCTCTGATCCTGGGATTTAAAACGCCATTGATTTTAAACAAAAGCATATGGAAATAGAGGGTTGCCAGCCCTTGCGTTTTAGGTGTGGCACATTTAATGCACCCAAGATTTAGAAAACAGTCAGTCTCTTAAAAAAGAAAGGAGGAAAAAAAAACATTCTTGTAGCAGGCCTTGATGATGCTAAGGGGAATCCGTTTCCTCATCTTTATTTTCACAATTTCCATGTTAGTTGTGAAACATTTATTTCTTTTGCTAGGCCTACTCCGAGAGCTGATCAAAAGTGAGCAGAGGCCTAAAGATGACGAGAGAGAGAGAGAGACCGACACAGGGAGAGATGACAAGAGACAGAGTGACAGGCAGACATGAGAGACAGCATGAGACTGACAGTGAGAGATAGAGATGGAGAGAGAGGAAATGAAACATGGGGTGAGAGAGACAGCACGACAGGGAGACAAAGACCGAGATTGAGAAGAGCGAGATAGACGGAGAGATGTAAAGAGACAGAGAGACACAAGGTGCATTTATCATTCTAATAATCAGAATGACCTCCGTAGACCTATCGGAATAAAATTGGTCATGCAAACACCTCCTTCGGGATGGGAAGGGGATGTAAATCTTTTTGATCTATTTAACGGTAAATATTTGACATGTACACACTTGATCTGGTCATTTCTCTCTTGTTGGAATAAATATATAATTCGTGTGCATGTTTGCCCTACGTTGGTGTTACCAATCTCTCCCACCTGTTTTTACTTCAGACTGTCTCGTCTCTGTCTGACGAAGAGGCACTGATTGGCTCACTTGAGTAAAGCATTTAACCAATCATAAACGGGATTGAATTTTTGTAACCAATCCTAATACAGTTGTTGTTCTTATTCTTCTTATATTTCTGGCAGATTAAACTCTTCACAGCGGGCAGAACCACTTTGTGCGTGTGAATAAAGTTTAATGTAATTAAGTTAAGAATTGTTGATCAGAATAGTTTCAATCAGATTGTCTCTGTAAACCTAGCTAGAGAAAGAAACTAGAGATACAAAACACACACACACACACACACACACACACACACACACACACACACACACACACACACACACACACACACAGTGTGCAATATATAAATAGCTGGAGAAATGTACTTGATCTCTGTGGGATATTTGACTGCTGTCCAGATTGAGTGATGTTAATTTACAGTTTTTACAAGTCTGTCTAAGAAAAGCTGATCCCATTAGGACAAATCACAACAGACCCATCAATCAAGGGGTGTAAACGAAGCCCGTCGTGAAACCACAGGTCCGTCCAGGAACGTTCAGGCAATGGAACCAACACACGGACTGTAACAGAAGCGACGTGCTATTTTCAGTTTCAGACTTGTCTGTGGAAAGAGTGTTACCTGATCTGATGGCGCTCAGGCATTGCTGATTGCAGCCCGGTCAACAGCAGATCCTCCTTCTGGCAACCAGTCTCCAAATACAAGAGACAAGAGACACACCCGAGTTATTACCTTTTTTAAGAGTTTGGGTCAAGGATTTAAATCAGTTGGCTGACCCCGGGTGGAAATGCCCGCGCCTGTGCAAATACTGTTAACATTCCTGATTTCCTACACTCGTGTAATATATGAGGATATTTTTGTTATTCTTCCCCCACAATCTCATCCAGACGGCTGTCATGTAGCAGTGATATTTCTCCTCATTGTTGACCCAGCGTGGCGTTTCCTTCACTTGCCCAACCCCTTAGGGTAATAAAAAGCGTCCGTTCCTCGTCTCTAGCTAGATGCTTCTCTGCTCAGATAAAATTGTGATGCATCATGTATAGCAATTTATGTATTGCTTTAAATCCACAAATTTTATTACATGTAATTATGTTTGCATTTGAAGTTGCCATTCCTTCGTAATCCTGCAGGTGGTGCGCTCTAAACTATTGACGTAGCAGAAGCAAATAATTTAAGTTTGTTAAAAATCGTAATGAAAATCGGATTAGGATACAGTGGAACCTTGGATTACGAGCGTAATTAATTCGGGAAGCAGGCTCGTATTTCAGAACACTCCTGAACCAAATCGAATTTTCCCATAAGTAATAACGGAAACTCTAATAATTCGTTCCACAGCCCCCAAAAAATAAATACATACAAATAATTAACACAAAATATAAAGTAAAAATAAAACAAATTAACTTGCACCTTACCTTTAAAAAAAAAAAAAAAAGAGTAAAAATAAATCCCGACAGATAAGTGTTTGTTTGTGCGCGCAGAACTTTAGAATTTAAAGAGATTCTTACTTTATCATTTATTTATCTTTTGTTTAATGCATAAATATGGTTTCCTTAATTTCCTTCTCATGAAAGGCACCACTAAAGGAAACCACTAACATGTGCAATGCACTGCCAAGTCTCACTTATAGAACTATATTGTTAACTGTTTCACCCTCGCAATCCTGCCAGATTTGTTTATTAAATGATCTTTATAACAACTGTTATTTCATGCTGTTTTCCTTATCGATCTTTTGTAAAAAAAAATTTCATCCCTGTTGAAGGGAATGATCGGTTGTTCAGCAATCGCACCATTACTCGCTCTGCCAGCTGTTCAGTGCCCTCTGCTTCTGCGGAGCAATCACACTTCACAGTTTATTTCAGAACTGCATCTATAGTTTTAAATTAGTAATGTCTCTCTTCTAACACCTCATATCTGACTCAGAAAGGGTTGATCGATAAGACATGCTAGATAACTACGGCAAAAACTCCCGCTCGCGGAATTTTTACGGCCCAGTACTAAACACAATCATACCGTATACAGTTTGTTCATATAATAATAGTTACATTATCTGGTGTATATTGGATATATTGATCTTAAGGTGAACATGTCAAATTATTTAAGCCAAGAGATAAAAGATAAAAAAAAAAAAAAGAATAAGATTTATTTATTTATTTTAGTATTATAATTTTAGACACATTGTGTTAGTGTATTACATTAACGCTTTGGAATGACTGTTTCCAAGCTTGAGGACTAATTGCTAGAAGATCTGTGATGGTGTGGTGGACGTGGTATCTGTCGGAAACGTACGCACTGCCGTGAACAACTCCTGGGATTTAAAGGTCCACATTTTGCGATTTCTTGAATAAGTTCTCACAGGTCTCCGAGCTCTGTTAATGCTCCAGCTGAAATACAGTACCTTAAACTTCCTTTATTTGGTTTGGTAGTGGATGTGCATGAGCTACTGCTGAGCCATGCCCCACCCAGGGTAAAAGCAGAACGGAGCTAGGCGGTGCTGAGAAACAAACTGGTGTAGGGCATCTTCTTATGAGAGTTCACTTTACGGGGGAGAATCTAAATTGGCTTGTTTAAGCCCCAGCCAATACAAACATGGAACAAGAACAAAAAGCAGGAAATCTGTTTTAATTTTCCCCTTACTTTTATTATATCTATTGTTTTGTACGCCCATACACACACTAAAGACCTATCTAAATGTCTACAAATGTTTAACAGGGTAAGTTCTGCATAACAGGTTCCCTTCAGCCAGTTTATTTTAGAGTCTCGTGTCTACACTTCTGCTCTACTCAGGCTTATCAGCTATTCCACATTCCTCTGTGTTAAAACTCTCAGTAGCTCCTATCTGCGTGTGTGTGTGTGTGTGTGTGTGTGTGTGTGTGTGTGTGTGTGTGTAAATCAGTTCGTTACACGGCCCGGCTTAGCATTGGACTTTGTTACACACACTCGGCACACACTGTGACTCTCCTGCGGCCACACGCTCAAATTAAAGCATCAGATTAGAGTCAGAAAAACCAGTCTCTCTCTCTGTCTCTCTCAGTCTTTCACACAGACACGTCTCTCTCACGTTCAGTAATAGTGATCTGATAATCGCGATTTGATCAGTAAGCTACAAGCGATGTGGCCGGGTCTTTTGAAATCCATGACCTATTAGTTTATTTATTTCATTTTAAGCAGCATGGTGGAAGTGTTGCAAGTTTTTCAAAACGAGTATTTTGTCTTTTTTTTTTTTTTTTTTTTTGGTTCCACAGAGGATGTTAACTTGTTAACAGACTTGCTTTCACTCGCGGTTCCCATTGCAGTCCAGAGGTTTTGCTCTTTCACTCAGTAGGGTGAAAAGTTTATAGTGGTGTCCAAGTCTCCAAGTCTTAAACCCTTTTGGGCTGTGCTCTATCCAGTTTTATTCTTAGACATATTAAATATCGTCATTATTTCATTTGCTTCATAATTTTATATAAACCTTTTTTTTTTTTCAGTAACAGGTTAACGAGTACAGCCGGATATCTTTGTCAGTTTTTTAACCGTTTACATGAAAACCTGGATAATATGACCTGTTCCAGATAATTACTAGTATTATTAGTGCTCATGTAAACACACTTTCGGTCTCTTTTCATCTCTGTCACTCACCCCACACACACCCACGCACACACACACACACACACACGCATGCACATCCTGGCAGATAAATTTGGCAATACTGACACCCCATGAATCCTTCATAACCCTATCTGTGCTCTGATCAATAATGTAATTCTGTGCGAGCAAGTACAGAGTCTGTATCCAATCTCACCTGCTTCTGCCTCGACTAACAAGGTTTTGTGTGTGTGTGTGAGTGTGAGGGAGCAAGAGCGAGAGAGAGGACAGAGAGAGAAAGATCCCTTGTGTATGGCAGAATATCATTAGCAGGTGAGCCGGAGGAGCGGTGTGTGAGGATTCGGGGATGTGTTGATAGTCGCAGCTTTTGAATTATAAAGTTGCTGATGCTGTCATGGACACGCGTATACACACACGTACACATACACACCCCTTGGAAAATCCCTTACATTTCTCAAGGACATGATTTATCACCCAGCATGAATAATGTGTGTTGGAGGTTTAGCTTATTCAGGGTGTGATGGACAGCACAGTGTGACTCCGTGTACACTTTTACTGCTGTTCACGCTAATTAGTGAAACGGGAGAATTGAGACAAGACCACTGTAGCTTTTCTGGGCCTGATAAAGTAGTAGATCGTATTGGCTGACGCTCATACTGTTCACTCACTCACTCACTCATCTTCTATACCGCTTTATCCTGTATTCAGGGCCGCGGGGACCTGGAGCCTATGCCAGGAGGCTTAGGGCACGAGGCGGGGTACACCCTGGAGAGGGTGCCAATCCATCGCAGGGCACACACACTTACACACTCACACACTCATTCACGCACTACGGGCAATTGGACCCTGGGTACCCGGACCCTGGAGGTGCAAGGCAACAGTGCTAACCACTACACCACCGCGCCGTTTCATAGTAGTGCTGGAAAACGTTTCATAGTAGTGCTGGAAAACGTTTCATAGTAGTGCTGGAAGATACAACATCAAATCAGTTGTGCGGTTTATCGAACATTTTGACTTGATTACGATGAATGATTATTTTTTTTGTTTCTATAGTTCACTGATGAGGTTTATACTGTAAATATGCTGAACTATTAAACCTGGGATATGTTTTTCAAATGAAAGGTTTGCTTCAGTTTTGCAGACTGGGTGTGGCATAGTCATGTGACTACACACTCTGTAGTATGTTTTTAAGGGCACAGTACATAAAACATACACACACACACACACACACACACAGGAAACAATTAAAAATAATAAGAATAATCTTGACCATGTCTATTATTATTATTATTATTAGGTCGATTAGATGTTCTGAATGTTTCAATACATTTTCAATTAATTGCACAGCCGTATTTCATAGTCAGTATTCCTATATTTGCAATACAGTTAATATCCAGCTTGTAAGAACAAAAGTTTGTGGACATTTGACCCTCCCACATATATAGTACTATGCAAAAGTCTTGAGTCACCACACATTTCCTCATACTTAATTAAATGAAAGAAATGGGAACAAATGTTTTACTGTGACAGGATGCAAAGTGCCTAAAGATATGATTTAACTATTGGTTGTTTGTTACATCCTCAGCATCAGCCTCATTTCCCCTCTCGTCTGTTCCAACCACTCGGCATTCAGCGTCACCAGTAAACTATTCACCGGCCTGATCGTCTGTCATCATCTGCACCTGTTGAGTAAGGTACTTTTTTTTATGCTTGAATGATTCATAGGTCACAGTGTACCTTCACAAACAAACAACATTCCTGTGAAACTGCTCAGGTACAGGAACTGGACTGAAGAATGAGAGCTATAAAAAGACCTTCAGGAAGCCTGGAGAACTATTCTTCAAAAGTACATAAAAATACGGGAAAGTCTGGGCCTTTGGAAGCAAGATATGAAATAAGAACCGAGAGCTGGCTCGAGACTATTGCGCAGTACTGCATGTGTGGTTGTTTAACTTCCCAGGATGGCTTTCTGCTAGATTTTGGAGCGTGGCTGTAGAGTTAGTGAGATCAGCTACTGAGGAGGTCAGAGGTGCGGTCAGTGTTCCAGGGCATCCCAGAGGTGTTTAGGGGGTGTCGAGTTCTTCCACTCCAGTCTTAAAACACAATGTCATCATGCACCTCACCTCACCTGTTAGGCAGACACAGGTTTGAGCCTCTTGGTTCCAGTGAAGGGAAAATGTAATGCTGTAATGTTAACCGTGTTACCATGGCAGCATAGGGTATATTGGGGAACCTTTTTTTTTTTTTTTTTTTTTTTTAAATCAACTACCGGCCTAAGAATTTTTTTTCTCCTCAAACCTCAGTAACACCATAAGATCCTTGTGGTAAAAGAAACCTAATCATTAGTAAAGTCTAATTTCATGTGAGTAAACCCATAAAGCTTAATTAAAACATAATCATCCAGGGTAATTAGATGCCGGAGTAGTTTTATATCAACATAATAGAAATTTCCAAAGAGTGAATAAAGTGATGAAGCATGCTCATGCGTGTTTTTTTTTTTTTTTTTTTAGAACTGGCATCCTCTGTAATTTGATTCTGGCTTTTTTTGACTGTATGTTAAGAAATGTGAAAAAATTTTGCAATCCGCAACTGAGAGTGACTACTTTAAATGCAACTGCCGTGGATGTCCGTATGACGGATATCCATTTTCCAGCTCCCTGAATGGGTCTGGTTCCACCCCATTCACTTAGCGGGGTGACATTTGCCCTCACATGTGCTCCCCATCACCTTCACAGCTTTGGCTGCCGCTTCTGCCTGTAATTGCAGGGCCCCTAAAAGCTCAGAGAGAGAACGAGGGGAAAGAGGCAGTGAAGGAAGGATAACTGGAGATGCTGATGGCGTGTAACATGCACAAAGTGGAGCTGTGTGAAGGTGTTCATTTGGCTGCAAGAACTTTCCGGAGCTTTTTGGAATTTCGTTGTCTGCATAGTAGGAATTCTGGTCTAATGCCTGGAGTTAGAAGTGCTGTTCTCACAGGATATTTGAGTAGACTGTGGTACCAGAGTCCATAGATTTTATCACAGTAGTGATTTTTATTTATTTATTAATTTTTGGGTATTTTAAATGCTACCAGTGACAAACATGTCCTTTTCATCCAAAAAAAAAAGTTAATTTGGACCAAAACCCTTTAGGTTTATAAGGACAAATGATTCAGTAAATTGTTCAGGGGGTAATAGAAATGGTTCATTTTCTCTAATTTACTTTTTTTGTGTTTAATTTCTAGTCCGTGTTCTCATTGCAGCGTACCTCATAATTGAAATGTCTCAAGAATTAAGCAATTGTTCCATAAAACACCATTGGATTCACAATAATCTTATTCTCTAAAAAAGGATAAATTCAGGTAAATAAACCCATTAAGCATAATTAAAGCGGCTCTATTATTTAAAAAAATCACCTTTGAGTCATTTTTAGGCCTTGTTCACACGGACGTTAAAATCGAGCGTTTTTCTGGCGTTCGTAGCGTCCGGTGAGCGCGGATCAAGCGCCGAGGGTTTTCTACACATA
>JAOVVA010000016.1:3188171-3212323 GCA_028565275.1 Leiocassis micropogon
AAACGCAACATAAACGTCTAGGACGTTCAGAGCACGTTCGTTTATCCAAAAATTTAACGCCCGTGTGAACAAGGCCTTAGTCATTCAGGGTCTACATGTTAGAAAAAAAAAGCCGTTCACTGCTATTTGTCCAGGGGTTAACAAAACAAATGAGATGTCCTCCCTATTGTGACCTCATATAAGGAGAATACTCCCTCCCCTGGCTTGTTACTCACCTCTGCTGAGGTGAGGTATGGCTCAGCAGTAGAGACACTGAAACAGCGCATTTGAAGGTGAAGAGAATTAAAGGGACGTTAAGGTTTAAAAGAAAAAAAAAATCATAATAATGCATGCCACCCGTGTTAACTTGTTCAAAAAAGAGTAACATAGGGGACCTTTAAAAACCTAACCATCTCTAAATATGCAAAAACAACAAAGGTGTGACCAGATTCATGGGTTTTGGTTTACCCTTTTAGGTTATAATCCAAAGTAAGAAAGTGTCTCTGCTAAAGTGAAATCGGTAAAAAGCAGAAAAGGTTTTTTGTTTTTTTTTGGGAAATTCGTACAAATGAGTACTTTGAATTTGTACGGCTTACTCCACAACACGTCATGCATCACGCCATCTTTTTGATGTTGCTGTGGTTTCAGGGCTGCGCCATGTCGAGCATCGATAAAATAGTTTAAAATGACATTTGTTGTGTCCTGCACCCTGCGCCCTGTATTTAAGGCAACATCTACGTCATCAGACCGGGTGAATGACACAGCGCAAAGCACGTAGTTCTAAAAGTGCATGAGTGGCGTGAGAGGCTACACTGCGCTCTGATATACATATAATTATGTTTGATTGATGCATTCAAACATGGTTTTGTGAGTCATTTTAAACTATGGTCTGTGTGCGTGGTTTAAATAGGGCCATGATTGGAAGCCATTACTCAGCACATAGGCATTGCTTTAGAGTTTGTGTTATTTTTAACCAATGGAACACGCACTATATAAATCTGACGCTCATTAAAACACATGCAATAGTCTGGATCCTGATGCATGGAAAAGCAAGGATCATTTTTTTTTTTTAGGTACTGGAAGTGGTGCAGAAGTGTGGAGATTTGATTTGAATGCGTCACTCTGATTATTATGGCTTCCATAGTAACTGACTGTTAAAGCTCAAATAAATTACCGTCGAACCGCTAACAGTTTATCTGCAAATATTTATCTGCAGAAGAACAGGACAGATCATCTAATTTAGTCTGAATCAGTAAGTTCAAAGTATTGAATTGCCTGTAATTAAAGTAAATTAAAGAGATACCACATCGGGCAAAATCTCGCACTTCGATAGACAGCTTTCTATTAGTGTTGCACGATATACTAAAGAAATTACTTTGGTAATTTTTAGATGCTCCATAGAGTTTTGAAAAATGGTACCATCCCGGCACATTGAAATAATTGATGCTTTCACTGTGCGATGCCTCTTTGATCTAGCTAATAGGAATCTGCCTTTTTAAACATAATGCTGACAGCAGTGACGCGCGCACGCGTGTGTGTGTGAGAGAAAGATGTATGGGTTGGAGGGAACTGTCTGCGATTATAATACGAGTTGCAGGGAAGCAGTGACAGCAAGAGAGAGGTGTCTCGAAGTGACGATATTTTTTGTCATAAATTAAAACACAACAGCACGGCTGATTTCAAGCGTGGTAAAGCTTCTTTTATATCGTCACTTCAAATGTTGTTGAACATGATTTGTATCGTCTTAGTCCGGAGTAGAGTAGTAGCGAACCAATTAAATACCATGAATGAAGCCTGATATTGGAAAAAAAACACTTTCTACATAGTTCATATTGATGTAGATTAAAAAGTATCATCACCAAGCGTGGTGATAATACACAGTAACATCACTGGGATATTAAACTATATGCATCGCTCCATGGCACAGGTGTTCTTGTGTCGGCAGCAGCATGGATGAAAGTAGGTCTGTATGGTCCGCAGTACTTCCTGCCGAGACCCACATTCAAACCAGTCACAGAAGTACTTTTAGCAAACACATCTGATAATGTTATTTCATCTTAAACACTTTCTACTTGATAATTGCTTTTTAGTCTTTCTGAAATTGCCTCTGAACCATCCACGTTGGTTTATCTATTTATGTTGTTCAATTATCTTCTAATGCAAGACTGAATCCCAAATCAGTCTCTAACCCCTGATCAAGAGCACTACTTGGTGTATGGATTGAGGGATTGTACACTCTACATAGTGCACTAGCTTTCCATTTAAAGCTATTTAGGATGCGACCCTGGAAACCCAGAGGTTAGCTGATATCGAGCTGATATTGAGTAAATATCGTACGTTTTTCAGGACTATTCATGATTTATTCTCCTCACCTTGTGGCTACATAGTACCGTAAGAATATGAAACGACTTTCACCCCTGTTAATTACACTTAGACTTAATCAAGGTCGCCAGCTTTGCCAGTCGCAGAAGGATACGTGTTGGCAGAGCACAATCACTTGCTAAATAATCAAACAAATCAGAATCTGTTGATTGCAGAAAGCTAAATCACATAAGATCGAGTGCTGTTGTGTTTGAATATCAGCACGGCTGTGATTTCTTCATTGCTCGGGCTGCGTCCCCGTGCCTACGACCGTATCTTAGCCGTGCTGATATTAAAACACAACAGCGCTTGCTCTCATGTGATCTGGCTTAATTATGCACCCAAACTTCTTTGCTAAAACGTCAGAGCACTGGACGCACAGAATTTCGAAGCAAGCATCACTGACTCATATCGAAGCATGAGGATCAGGGGGTCAGGGGTAGCTCTGTGGTTAAGGCATCGGACTACGGTTCGGAAGGTTCCAGGTTCAAATCCCATGACCACCAAGTTGTCCCTGTTGGGCCCTTGAGCTAAGCCCTTAATTCTCAACTGCATCAGATGTATAATGACATAAAAATGTAAGTTGCTCTGGATAAGGGCGTCTGCCAAATGCCTCAATGTAAATGTACAGGATAAAAATCAGGTTGGTGAGTTCCCTGTTCAATGTGTTTAGATTTGTGAAGACTTTTATGATCGCCTTTGGCTTTGTTTTGTTTCGTTATTATGATCATCATAACATCCTTATCTGTCTGTCCCTGATCACGATATTATTATGGTAATTTTTAATAAATGTGTGTACTGTATTAGATTTATTTAATGAAATAGCAATAGCTCAGACACTCTAGTCTGTGTCACATAACACAGTACATCACTTTTCCCCTAGGATGTGAATCTCTCCATAGACATGCACCGACTTACCAGCAAATTGCATCCCTGATCATGTGACCAGGGAGTTGCTGTTGCTAGCAACAGTGGCTAATGAGACATTTGATGTTTTCTTCTAACTTATATGGTTGTATGGACTTCTTAATAGAATACAAGATGTCCCAAAGGTCTCCTTTTGCTCAGCAGTTTTGAATTTGGAAGCGCACACACACACACACACACACACACACACACACACACACACACACACACACACACACACACACACACAGCGTTCGCTTTGCCTCCAGCAGAGCATAAAGTACTGGGTTTGGTATACGAGGTTGTCTTGTGTTTTTTATTTCTTGTAAATTCCCCCAAATGTCCGGCTCATGCACAGTTAATGTCAGACGTGGATTGGCAGAGCTAAAAGTACCACTTTTGCTCAAGTTTCGTCGTGGCCATCGCTGCGAGGGCACTGGAAGTTCATTGTATTGCTGATACACCATCGTGACGCTGTTACTGATCTCGGCAAAACTGTCATTCATGTGCACACACTCACTCTTTTCTTATAAAAAAAAAAAAAAACACATTTCTTCAAAATCTTTAACACCTCACAGTGCCTTGATAACCATTAAACAGTTTCCAGTGCCAGTCAGCACTAAAGCATGTTTTCTATTTCTGTATTTTTTTTGGGAGAATATTTTTGTAATTGCATGCTCAGTACACTCTGACCTCTTTTGATCAGCAGCAGAAGTGTTATTTTAAGAAAAGAAAAAAATCCCAGTCGAGCTCTCAAAGTGATGGGTTGTAGGTCATGTGTTTATATCCCATGAAAGAGCAGTATAGAAATGTAAACTTCTGTCACAAGCAATAAGTGCAAATGACTCTCTATGTCGAATGGAATCGATCTGAACTTGCCTCACCTGACCCTGACCCTGTGATGAGCTGTTATAAGAGCAGATCTGACCAGTGCTGACCAGCATGACCCTCTTTTTTCATGGGTGTGTGTGTGTGTGTGTGTGTGTGTGTGTGTTGATGCCGAAGTAGAACAATTCTGAGAAGTATGGAGTAGAAAAATTGTGTACGCAACATTAAATATTTATTAGGACCGGACAACGTTAATAATGATGTCTCAAACGAAATGAAATCGGCAGGTTATCAGTTATTGTTTGTTGGTTTAATATACGCAGCGTCACAGTGTGTTAGAGAAATGTGAAAGAAGCAAGAGCAATAACTGTCCAGGTTCAAAGCTGGAAGAATAAGATATGTTTCTGTAAGTTGTTTCTACATGGTGTGTGTGTGTGTGTGTGTGTGTCCACACTCGTCTGTGTGTGCCCAGAGTTTTCAGTGTCGGTCCGTGTTTGTCTGAGTGTGTGAGGTTTTGTTTGTGTGTTTTTGCATGCTTGTTTGTTTTCACATGTGCGTGCGTGTTTCTGCACTCGTTCGTTTTTTGCATGTGTTTTTGTGCACTTTCATGTGTTTTTGTGCTTGCGGGTGTATTTGCATGCGAAAGTGTGCGTGTGCACGCAGAAGCACTCAAGCATACCATTTCAGAAGCGAACGCCAGAAACGCTCCTGCTTGTGTGTGTGTGTGTGTGTGTGTGTGTGTGTGTGTGTGTGTGTGTGTGTGTGTCTGCTTATTCACAATCAAATCCAAACAGAATTTGATCTCAGACTTCACTTACATAATCGTGTTGAATAAGCAAAGTTTATATGCAGTATAAAGAAAAATCTCACCTATGGTTACAGTATCGCGAGGCATTCTAACATCGATTCCACTCAGCTTTATATAGCGCATGTGTGTGTGTATGTGTATGTGTGAGACAATCTGATCTATTCATACATGATGAATAATTTCGGCATACAACCAACTGAAACCCATTCAGCATTCTTCTTTATCGCCTTTTTCCTCCGTCTTTCGCTGCTAAACCTTAATCCCTGGTATGCTGTAGCACTGCCAGACTTTAAGCTTTCCTCATATCAGGTCCTCGGCCCAGACTTTCCACCCAGACGTCTTTTTTTTTTCTTCTTCTTCCCATTTACCTCTCTCTGTCTCTCTCAATGGGTTATTGAATACTGAGGCACACCGAGATATCTGCTCATACACAATCAAGGAGCTGGAAAAGGTCAGCGATGGTATAATCACAGCGGCTGCGTTCATCAATTACACTTAAAAATCTCCTGAAGCTAGGATTCGCAATCACACGTTACACTTGTAATGAAAAACACTCTTCTCAAATTCACTTTGACGGTGAATTAAACAAGAAACTTATGGACGGCATGTTCGAAAACTCAGGCTGATTTGATTTTGGAGGTTTTGAAGTAGCTCGTGTGAGATCAGAAGCTGAAAAGGTTCTCAGGAAAAGAAGTGGCGTGAATTCTTTTTCTTTTTTTTTATTCTTTCTTTTTGAGACACATGTACTGTGGAAATTCACGTCTCGATGATTTTGTTTAAGCTTTTGTAATACATCTCTGAAAGGCATAAAATGGAAAAGACTGCAATCTTAAGGACGTTAAAAAAAGTATAAAAATCAATATTTGATTAATTCTTTTTAAACTATCCCTCTGGATTAATGAAGGATTATAGTTCACCTTTCAGAAATCTTTTTTCCCCCCCTATTACAATTCTTTAGGCATGTAAGACTGACTTCATACCACACTGATCATGCCAGGCTCGTGTGGGCTGTTGGTACCAGTGCTTGTTTCTTTTTATATCTAATCTCTTAGCTACTATCAGACAACAGTGATCTGCAGTAAACATTCCTACATGTTTATGTCTAGGAAGAAAAAACAACCCTACTGCTCATATTTCCTAAAAGAAATAAAAGTTCCAGGCAGAGGGCTGTGATTGCTTTTACACTATAAATGATGATAGAAATGGCACTTTCCTGATGGCTGCAGTGTAAATCCAGCTCTCACCGTCATTCCAGGTTCGTGTTATTTGATACGGCAAGTGGGAAAGTAGTCCTGCACGTAGCCCGTGGGGCAGTCGAGGTTTATTGCTTTTGGTTTCTGTTTTGAGTGTGGTTTGGATTTAAATGTGTGTTTTTGTTGTGTTATTTCTGTTCGTATTGGATCTTGTTCCAGGTCGCACTCGGGTCTGGAGGTTCGAATTTATAATATGGCGCAGGGAATATTTCAGTTTGACCTTTAAATAATTGAAACCAGGTGGTTATGGAACACCCTCGAGGAGGAGTCACGGTCAGATGGAAAATTAGGCGAAAGACCGGGAACCATAGATTTTCCTTTGTATAGACTCGGGGTGTGTGTGTGTGTGTGGTTTTTAATTGCAGATGACGCACTATTTCTTTTGGCAAGCAGATAGACGAAGGAGAAAATGTGGGACAAATTCTATAGAAAGACAGGAAATGTATTGTCTTTATTGCATTTTGTATTTGGTTAACTTGTCTGCACATAATTTTTGTTAGCTTGTGTGTGTGTGTGTGTGTATATATATATATATATATATATATATATATATATGTGTGTGTGTGTGCATATTACACGAGAGTCGGTTGTTATTTTAAGACATGATGGTCAGCTGTTTTGAAACAGTTCTTATCAAGTGCGATTGCAAAACCCATAAAGCACCATGATGATACTGGTTCTCATGAAGGAAAGCAAGACCGAAACGTAGCTCAGAGAAGTTGTTCATTTAGAGTCACCAGCCTCAGAAATCACCAATTAACAGCAACTCAGATTATAGAGCCATTATGAAGGCAATACAGTATCAACTCTTCAAATGAGATTATTGAGTCTTCATCATTGATTTATAATGCTCTATCTGTCTATCTATCTGTCTGTCTATCTGTTTATCTATCTATCTGTCTGTCTATCTATCTATCTATCTATCTTTATAAATACACTGTACTCTGCAGTCAGTCTCGTCACACACACACACACACACACACACACACACTCTGAAAGCATCAACAGCATACTGATCACCGCCCTGATCATCTGTCAGCATCTGCACCTGTTTCTCACTGGTTCATGCTGGTTAAGTTAATTGCTTTTTTTTATGATTGAATGATTCATAGGTCACTGTGTGGCTTAAACAAACAAAAAGCATTCCTCTGAAACTGATCAGGTACAGCGACTGGACTGAAAATTTCTTGGGGAAGCCAGGAGAACTATTCCTAAAGAATGTTGGGAATCATTGCATGGATAAGTACATGCTCCTAATAAAGTGTCTGGTGAGATGTATGAAATGCACTCTTTAAAGTGCTGTCTTTAAAAAAAAATAATAATAATAAAATTCCCCTGTTTAAATATAGTCCATACACACTCCCACCTACCTTTCTTTTTGTTCCAGTCCAGTGGATTATGTTCTCTCAACCTCTACGTGCCTCCACCCCACCAGTTATACCCCAAACTCCGATATAATTGCTACTCCGTAAGCCACATCCAGTCTAATTGCCTAGAAGCGAGTGGAGCCTTAGAGGAGATTGAGTGACAGACCTTTGAGGAGGAACATATTTCAAAGTTCATCACTGGACCCCTGGGATTTGGGAGCTCATCAGATGACAGCAGAGGAGAAGGAGAGGATGGAGGATTAAAGGAAAAATGGAAAAGACTGTGCAAGGTAGAGTAGGGAAAGGGTGTGTAGGTGTGTGCGTGAGCGGCAGAGCGAGATATATATGTGATGATGGAAGAGCTCAGGCGAAATTCCTCTGGTGTCCTTTTGGTCAGACAGAAAGCTAATACTGGGTATTTGATTGACACCCAAGACCAGAGAGACCTCGTGCATCTTTATTCTCAACTCTGAGAATTTTGTCAGCCATGTTGCAGTCACACAGAGGCACGGCTAGCGCGGTTACTACGGCATTTCATATGAGAAGAAATTCCAAACATACCGTAAGCGATAACAGACAGTTTGCTCGTAAAAACAAAAGAATAAGAGCTTCTTTTCTCGACAGTGAAAAGCCGGACAGACTACAAAATTAAAGCACGGTTGCATCTTTAGATGGTGATGCTTTCCCGCCGCAGCCAATCACCGCAGGATGTGTTCCTGCCTTTCAACTAGTGTTCCAGACAGTGTGTGTTCCTGACCAGAATAAAGCACTTGCATTGAAGAGGAAAGAATGAAGATGTGGAAAATTGTGGTTGTACTCGGTAACTAACAAGATAGAAAGTGGTTTGAAGTGTGTTTTATTTCCTTATTTAACTCCATGATGGAGCCTTTGATTACCCTTCGTGTGTGCGTGCTCGCGCGCAGGCGTTGGTGCCAGGGTTTGATTAGGCGTCCATGCAGATAAACCCTTCAGAGTGATTGCAGCCCCTTTCATTTGATTTCATCATGTCGCTGCCTCTCATTCTTTTTTTTTTCTTTTTCTTTTTTTTTTTTTTTTTTACCCCTATATCTCTCTGTAAAGGTCCTCCCTGGTTCCTCTTTGTCTCTGCTTGGATGATTAATCACAGAGAAATGGGAAGTGAACGCTGGCAGGGGGCGAACAGAGGCCCTGATTGCTTTGATTCAGGTGTGTTGCTGTAGTATGGAGACCATGACAGGTGTTTTAGGGACCTGGCTGGCAGTGTTTTGGTAATTAGATAAATGTGTTGGTTCTGTGTCACTGCCCTGACCAGTCCAGATGGGTTTTTATGCATGTTTAGATACGGCTGCGGTGTTTAAAACCATTAGTCGTTTTGAATGCGTGTTGCAGGTACTTGGATGACGGCCAGGACTTTCCTTATACAAGCAGAGGATTGACTGACAAGAAGCTGAACCAGTTTTTGGGAAACATACACAGAGTACACATCTGACGCCGCCAGCACTTCTCAGTACAGCGCTAGTTAATCACCAGGCTGGAGCTGAACTGAAAGGTGAGGCCTCTAGCATTTACGGGAGTAGATATAATAATGGAAACTCAGCAGGGTTTCTGCAGTGCGACAGTATTAATTGCAAATGTGACTGAAGTGTGTGAAGGAAAAGGGGGCACTTATGGAAATCAACTGTTTAGCGCTATTCTGTTGCGCCCAACTCAATTCGCAAATGCACAGTAATTATACCTGGGTAGGTAATTAAACCCGCAAGTCCTGATGATGTTTGAAGGTTATTTACGAAAGGAGTTGAGCAACTAATGGAGCAAGTTAGGCCTGGTTAAAGTTTGCTTGGAATTCGTGAGATGAAATAAGAAGTTTGCTCCTGATCCAGTTGACTTTGTACAATGAAATATGTGTATTGTTCTGTGAAACACCATTAGGTGTCATTGGGGTTATTTTGGCCTCGTAAAATAATTCGTCACCTCAGTTCAATCTGAGAAACCCTAAGGGTGCTTGCCAGCAAAAGTGAACACTATGTACAGTGTACTGCGGTTTGAATCAGATCTGTGTCAAAAACACGAAAAGAGGAATGCTTTCCCGAATTCAGCGTCATCACTAGCACCCGTCTCCTCATATAGATCAGGCAACATAGGCATAGTGCGAAGGTCGACTTGTTGTCTTTGTTTATTAGCAGACTCGCGAACAGCGGGGGAGTAAGAGGTGACAAAAGTACTCCCAATTGTCCTTTGTTTCACACAGTGTATATTGGGCTTCTATTAAGTTTCAAGCAGCTGTGCTTCATAGCAAAATGGAGATAAGATAAATCTATTCAGTTTGTCCTCGGATCCCGGCTGTTAAAATGTCTGTGATGTTTCCGCACCACATTTGAAATGGAATACATTCTCTACTCTTTTGCAAACCAGAGTTTAAAATATTACGCAAGTTAGTCAATGTTAAAACCTATAGAGTATATACTGTGTCCTCTTGGGGGTCACTGCACTGGATCATCAGGGCTGCATATTTGATTTGGCACAGGTTTTAGCACCGGATGTTCAACTTGAAGCAATCCTCCCTGTTTATCAGCGCTTGGGACCGCTGCTAGAGTGCACTGGCTTGCCTTGTACAAAACCCTAATGGCTTTGAATGGGAATGAATTCTGGGCCATGGGGGTGAGACCTTCAAAAGCTACATATTTATAGTATGTAGTGGAAAATGTCCAAATCTGGCCATGTGAAGGTTTCCCTGGGGCATCACATAATTAATAAAGGTCTTTCAATTGTTCTAGGAATGCTGCTGTATTTGCTTTGGTCACAAGTGGCATATTTTGAGAAGAAAAAAAAACTTTCCCTGCTTAAAAGTCTTAAGTTATTGTAAAGTTGGACCTCGGCTTGTATGAGGGCCTTTCAAGCCAAGCCAGGACTTTTGATGAAATTTCTCATGAATGAAGGGGCAAGACTGATTAACATTTACAGAAGACTTCAAGAACTGTACGGTGATGAGACTCCAAGCCGCAATAAAACATATGAAAGGTGTAAAAACGTTTTAAAGAAAGCTGTCTGTCTGTGAATAACAATCCCGGCTGAAGTGGCTCCCAGCCCACTTAAGTCATTCTCATGAACATTCATCCTTGTCCTTGAAATCGACAGATAACTTGGGTCCAACTTTCAGAAGACAGATTCATCTGTCTGTGGGAACTGTACACGCACTCATTTAGAAACACCACTTGCACATTACAGGAACTCCGCTGTGGGTTATTGCCACATCTCTCATACAGTCCTGACCGCCAAGCCATTTCCACATGTTTGGGGCATTAAAGGAGTTACCAGCGTTTCAGACGTCAATCAGGCAGTCTGATCACGGCTTCGGCGTACTGCGAAAACGTTCTACTTTTGATGGTATGCAAGTACTATTGAAACACTGGGATAAGTGCATTAGTGTATGTAAGGGATTATATGGAGAGAGAACTTTTTTGGTATTCTGCACAATCAAAAGTCCATGTTTGACTCGAACGCCCCTCATAATTTCAAATGAGTTTACAGTTTGATATTTTGAGTATTCCTTTTACAAACATGAATAAGTTTGTCTAGCTGAATCATTTCACGACAGTTACAATAGAACTACATGTGGAAATAAAGCTTGTGTGCTGTTGGGTTTAAGAGCCAAGACTTATTTAATTTTTATACTTTTAATATTCTATTTTGTCTTTCCAGCTGGAGCCAGAGGCACGATTGCTGTTGTGCAACAGCTTGTTTATTAGAACACACGACATGTGTTTATCATACATAACCAACCTTTTCCCAAAGAAAACGTCTTTGGGAATTAATTAGCACCACAGATAAAAAATAGCAAAAAAAAACTTTTTTGTATAACCTCTATAGTTGAACCTTGAAGAAAACCAGTGGTCTGAAGTGAAGAGGATGGTGCAGCTTAAATACGCCAACATCCCTCTACCAGTTTTTCAACGAGCAGACATGGCGCTATTATTCTCTTCAGGGGAGGTGACATGATGTATTAATAATAAGAGTGCTGATCAGCCATACCATTATGACCACCTGTCTAATATTGATTTAGCCCCCCTCCTTTTGCCACCAAACCAGTTATGACCCATGTATGCTGACACCTTTCTATTGGAACCAGCATACAGTAGCTCTTCCATTGGATCAGAGTACACGGGCCAGCCTTCACTTCCCATGTGCATCAGTGAGCCTTGGCCAACCATGACCCTGTCACCAGTTCACTGGTTTTCCTTGCTTGGATCACTTTTGGTACGTCCTGCCCACTGCAGCCTGGGAACATCCCACAAGACCTGCAGTTTTGGACTTGCTCTGGTCCAGTTTTCTAGCCATTACAATTCCACAAGAGCTTGATTTTCAGTATCATGTTACAATGGCGTAAATGGAAGTGGGTGGGATATATTAGCAAGTGAACCTTTTTTCCTGAACTTGATGTGTTGGAAGCAGAAAAAATTGGCAAGCGTAAGGATTTGAGCGACTTTGACAAGGGCCAAACAAGAGCATGGCTGGCCAAGGCTCACTGATGGATATGAGGAGCAAAGGCTGGCCCATGTGATCCAGTCCAATAGATGTGTCATGCATTTATGTATGAAAAAAATTCTAATCTTAGATGTTGAAGTTGAAACATTCTCTGCCTGTGTTTGAGATGAAAAGGAATCACCCATATTCATGCTTAGTTTTGTTTAAAGGTGCCAATACTTTCGTATTTAGCTTTACGTTGGTTTGTTATTGAAACAGAAATCAGCGGGGTCTTGTGATTTACCGCTGAATGAAAATAATTAAGATGAATGTTAAACAGCTATGCACTCCACATTTGTGTTTGTGTGTGTTTGTACGTATACACACACACACACACACACACACACACACACACACACACACACACACACGAATGTGTGACCTCATCTAGCTTAGGTTTCAAATGTCTGTAGTGCTGCTAAATGAAATCAATAAATTTTTCTTTGCTTTATGGTGTAATGTTGCACTTGGAGTCAGCAAGACCAATTAGTTTTGTCGTAGCCATGTGTGTTGTAGCAAAGCATTCTCCCAGGAACCATATATGTCTTTGTGTCTGTATGGGTATAGTGTGTGTGCTTGTATGCTTGTGTGTGTGTGTGTGTGTGTGTGTGTGTGTGTGTGTGGGAGGGGGTTGTGGATGAATTGCTAGTGCGGGGCTCGGTCAGTCTCTCGGGCTCAGGTGGAGACATTTTGTCCTGCTGCTGCATGTTGTTTCCACGCCACACACTCCTTACTTTAGGGTGCTTTGAATAATGCCATGGCAGAGACATTAAATCTTGTGGCAGGGATTTATTTCATCCGGACCTGTAGCTGTTCAGGGTTAAGGCTTTTTTCCTTAAAAGCTTTCTGGTAGCTCTTGGACTCGAGCTAATAAACCTCCGGTCACTTGAACGGAATCCGTGGAGAAAAGAGGCACCAGATGAGTACAGCGCTTCTCCATGCTTCTACAATCTGTTTGCTCGTCTCTGCCTCTCGCACATGTGTAAACACACAGCCAGGCAAGCTGGGAACAAAGCAACAACAAACCAGACAACCTTAATGTGGTTCTCCCACTCCCTCCTGTGACTGTCTTTAAGGTCTACTAGATTAGACCACACACACACACACACACACACACACACACACACACACACACACACGAGTAAATTGTTCCCTGTTTCCATGCACACCTAGCTGACAGGTAAACCATCTCCCAGTGTTGATGCATTAGATAAAGCTATTTGTATTCATTTATGCCATAATAAAACCTCCATTATGGAAGATGTTTGACACCTGTCTAGTCTGCCGTCGATAGAACCCAGACAGGTTCATTAATCTGTCTCCGCTATACAGGCATTCGCTGAGTCTTGCATTTAACTCATGCTGCTTGGTAAGTTGTCGATATCTTGCCAGTCAGGAATTCGTACAGTAAACCAGCTGCAGCTTTTGTACCTCATTTCTCTCAGACATGAAGTGTTCTGTAAAGTAGTTTGAAAAGTATTCGAATAATGTGTGGAAGAATAAACCAGTCTCAGTCGCTACATTTACCTGGTTCATATTTCTTTAATCTGATTGAAATAATTCTGATCAGAGATTGAATGTAACCGTTTTATCGGACGTTGATCCGATAAGATGTTTAACCAGAGTACAACTTTGTTTGAAATGTCTACAGCGTTTTTTCTGTCAAACATCTAATCCATTGGAAATATAACAGAAGAACAACTTTGAGATTAGGTTAGGCTCCCGATCTTTTTCTGGTAAATCCCGCCTTCTGCATTATGATTGGTTGGAGTCTCTTCTATGATTAGTTAGATCCTTTACAATGTGTGAAAGCCAATCAGTTTCCCCTTCCTCATCCAGGGACCCAGTGGATTTAATTCTGGCGCTAAAGAGTTCTCATGGAGTTCATTAGAAGTTCATAGAAGCTTCGATTTCCTTCCCAGAAACTTGTGATGGTCACCTCAGGTTACCCCCATGTGGGGCAAACATAGACAGAAAGATTGTATTTACTCTGACGAGAGAGATCACGTGTTCACGCGGCTAAAATTTACCTGCTCCAAACATTTTCAAAAGTTTATACCTCTTCTTTCGTATTCATTGAAAATGTATTCTGATCGGGTCAGACTGATCTAACCGAGGTCATTGCATGAGGCATCTTTATTTTAATTGGGCTGATATTATTAGTAGAATATTAAGGCTTGTGTAAATCCACCCAGTGTTGAAAAGTGTGCGCATTTTAAAGGGAGAGGTTTTTCCATCAGTTCTACAGTAGTAATATTGTGTCTCTAAAAATAAAAGGTTTTTAACTTGCGGTTGCCCAAATATTAATTTTACTAGAAAAGAGTAATGAATTAGTTGTAATTTTTTTTTATTGTGTTAAACCGCATTTACACAGACTTTTTTTTTTCCCACCTTGTTAATGCTGAAAGTAATTTTACTCTTTCACTATTTAAGGAACTAATGTAGAAGTTCCAACGCTAAAGAAATGCTAAGAGTTGCTGGATTGAGTGAAATAATTAAAACTGAGTAATAATGTCTAAAGCAGCATCTGAAATATTTGAGTTTAAGGGCTTGTCCTGTTTTAGAGTTATTGGATAAGGATGTGCTCTGAAAGCACTAGTAGCCCAATTGCTAATGTTTGCATCAGTAATTTCTTTCATATGGGGCCATTGACCCAATGCATTTCTGTCAATTCATATATGTTGGTCCATTAGCCTATAAGTATACTATTATGTCTCTGTAGGGTTCAGAGGTCACCTGTGGAGGAGAACGCAGTAGGTTGACCCCTTTGCTCTCGGGAAAATTCGGTCAGGAAGCTCAAACAGAGCCGGGATTTAATGTTCTCACCTCCTGCGGTATAGACTCTGCGGTTAGACCTGAACTTTAGACACACCGGGTACATGGCTAGGGATCGTAAAATAATTAGAAGTTGCATAGTTTATGATCAGTGGCTCAGTTTGAGTCCATAAAGCCGTACAGAAAGAGGTCTAGTTTTGTGGCATGGACATTTTACCATTTAGCGCATCCAATTTATATTGCATCTGAATTATGCTTTTCCACCTTAGAATCCATTTCTGAAATTATCCTCTTTATTAAACACGGATGACATTTAGAGAATTTTGCAGAGTTTTCTGTTTTTTTTTTTTTTTGGAAAAAGTTGTTGGCTTGCTAATACACGCACTCCTCATAAAAAGAAACCAATTTACTCAGACTTGTGGAGTTTTAAATCCTTCCTACCGCTCAGCTTATGAGACGATACGCACTCTCGCAGAACATTCAGCTCTGTTTGCCATGGCACAAAGACCCCGAACAACCAAACGAGGAATCCCAAACATCCTGAACGCAACCAGATGTGCAGCCTTAGAGGCCTGTGTGTGTGCTCCACCCCCTCCATCTCTCGCTCCGTCTCCTCCTCCTCCACCTCCATATGTCCTCTAATGTGGTCTCACTCTTCATTCTCTGGGTAATCCAGAGCTTTCCTGGCTTGTGGTATTAAGTGCCGCTTCTCGAGTCACCATTTATTTAAATGATTCTGTGTATAATTACGCAACTTGACTGCTGGTCCAACAGTTGTGAAAGAAAAGTAGTTGGGTTTGGGGACGTTACTGTGGAAGTGGTTAACTTTTATTTCTTGCTTCGATGCAAAATCATTTGTTCGACGGCTTATGTGAAAAGATGAGAGCTGTTTGTTAGTTTTATTGTGCAAATTATAGATAATGTTCTTCTTTGTGAATTTCATAGCTTTTCAATTCATCTTTTCCCACAGTCTTCAAATCTTATCCTCCCTTCCCCCACTTTCTCTTATACTCACTCCCTCGCTCTCCACTCTCTTTCTCTCAGGCCTCATGTCAGGAATGTTTGCGCTGCCCCCTCTGGCTCTTTTCCTGCTCCCTTTTCCCTTTTCATGAAGACCGTTCATCTGTTTTCTTCTGTTTTTCCTCTCAATCACATAACTCCGTCCCTCTTTCCCCTGCTCTGTTTTTCTCTAATCATCCAAATATGACCAATGTTTGTTTTTCTTTGGTGTTTGATTGTCAGAGGTTAGTGGTATTCAGTAGCGCAGCAGCCTATTTCCTCCAAAGCGATGGGAGAATCAGGGTAAGAAGGGAAGCATATGAAGAGAAGCACCCATCATGCATAGCGTTCATTGTACAAGCCTCTGGAGGCAGTGTTATGATCCGGTGTTGCTTCAGTTGGTCAGGTCTAATCTCCAGCAATGTTATTTGGCAATAAAATGAGGTCAGCTGACGACCTGAATGTACTGAATGACCAGGTTATGACATCTGTAAAGTTTTTCTTTCTTGATGGAATGGAAATATTCCAGGACTTAAATTGAGAGAGTGGTTCTTGGAGCATTATGAATCATTTTCCCTAATTTTTTTGGGGGGCCAGTTGGTGTGCTTGTCATAGCCACATAATGGAAATAATAATGTATGCAAAGTGTAATATTGCAGGATTTGACTTTCAGCGTGTTGGTTTCAGCTTGTAATTTCCAATATCCAACAAGGTAAAGCCAAAGAACAGTGCCTCAAGTCTAAATTCTTACTTGTAAACATGGGGTAGTTGGTTTAATGTGACGTCGTATCAGTATATTTCAGCATGCATTAGCGTAGCGTTTATCCTTTATCTACAAGTATGCTGTATATACAAGTATGTCTGTAGGTTGATCAATTTCAAGCAAATATTTGCTGCTCGCTATATCTTTAACACTGTCCATACAGATTGTTGTTTGTCGAAGAAAAACAAAAATGATGCCGTTCTGATCTGTGAATTCCCGCTTGCCATCTAAATTGTGCACAACATACGAGTCTTGTTTAAGACACAAGCAGGCTGAGTGAGCAGGAAATAAGTATCTTCTGTTTCAGTGGGTGGATTTGAATAGGGTAGCTCTTGTAAGCATAATTTTTAATTAGCATTCATACACATTTCCAGATGTCATGCACTCCCAGTATAATTCTATCTGGCAGAAACTGCTGAGGAAGTAAACACGGCAGGAATACCGCTTAATATCAGTCATTGACGTTAGACGATTTCACCACTTATTCTAAAGGCAATATTAGGAATCTGTTGGTTATGTGAAAGGAAAAAAAAAAAACCCTAATTCCTAACCACTAACTGGGGGTCAACATTTTATAATGATTTCCCTTGAAATATCATCACCTGCTTTATTTCTATAAAAGATGAAGAACAGACGCGCAAACACAGCGACACGATAACGCTAGATTTAAATAAAACGATGAAATCATACCATTGTTTTCTCCCTACATGCGCCATTCCAAGAAAATGACTAAGTATTATAAATCGAAGTTGCGCTTGGGCTCAACTCTATCTTTCTGCTCAGTACATGATATGTGATGAATGTTTGCCTTGATATCTTTTGAGAGTTGCCTCCTGTGATCTGTATGCTGGCATACATTCAGGCATTTGTTTAGCCAGATTCTTTCCTCTCGCTGTGTACCATTAATCACAGAAACGCTGAAGGAGTCGGGCCAAGTGTGCTGGTGACAGCTTCTCTTCGAGCCAAGCCTGGCTGCACGTTTCTTGTTTTCACTTACTGCTGAAACCGTACAGATGACCAGACGCTCGACCTGCTGCTTTGTCAACATCCTTGATGGAGTCCTAACACTAATGAGCTGTGAGCGCTTGAGAAAGCTAATTCTGGATGTGTGTATATGTCTGGCTAGCGGTCTGTGCATGTGTGCATTATATAAATCTATTTGTGCTCCATATTTGTCTCTTGTAGAAAAGCCAACACTGGTGTATAACAATTTATTTTTTTTAGCCTCAACTACGTCATCCGAATTTATAATTCATCTCCGCTAGAGATTTAAATCTTGTTTGCACAATTATTATTTTGCTTTTATTTAATCTGCCTGCATTATTGTCAAACTAACATAGCTAATTCCATTTCCCAGCCCAATTAATAAACTAGTAAGCTATTTAAATAATCATGACCATGACCAGGCATTTATATTATGAATTCATTTACCACAATTACTCCAAGAGCACAACAACTCATCCAGGAGCTCATACGAGAGCCCATAACATCTAAAGAACTGCGGGCCTTACTTGCCCCAGTTAAGGTCAGTGAAAATGGCATCCATGGAGGAGTTCAAAGGGAAAAGCTACTGCAGACCAAAAAAAAGAACACACAGGTTTTCTCACATTTGCCAAAATAAATCTAGATTATCCCCAAGAATTTTAGGCAAATATTCTGTGGACTTATGAGACAGAAGTTAAACTCCTTTGAAAGGCGCCTGATAAAAAGAACCAACAGTCCAACATGATGGTGGTGGTGTGATGGCCTGGAGCTGCTTTGGTGCGCTTGAGATTGAGGTCACAATCTTGCCGTAATCGATCAAACCATGAATTCTGCACGCTACCAGAAAACCCTGAAGGAGAATGTCCGGTAATCAGTTTGTGACTTGAGTTATGCAGCAGGGCAATGATACAAAACACACCAGCAAGTCCACCTCTGAATGGCTCAAAAAGGCTTTGTTATTGAAGTGAATGCCTAGTCAAAATCTGTGGCATTCTGTGGCATGACTGGTTAAACTCTCCAATGTGGATGATTTTAACAATTCGGCAAAGAATTCCTACACAGCAATGCGAAAGACTCATTGCCTCATTTGCCAGTTTTCGCAAATGCTTGATTGTGACGCCCGGACGCACGCACACATTCATTCATTCATACATACATACATGCATATATATGTAAGTACAGATACACATGCATATATACACACACTTATCTGACCACTTGTTTATGCACAAATGAAAGTAAAAAGCTTCCTCTTTTTAGCTTCTGATCCCAGCACACTGTGAACCCTTCTGACATTATGATTACTATAAATAGTGTGTGTGTGTGTGTGTGTCTCAAGCTCTCCCATTGTTCCGGGCTGTAGTGGGAGCAGCAGATTTTTGGGAAAAGCAGGGTATTTTAAATTGGACTCGAGCTTTTGTTGATTTTAATGTCCCAGAGGAATAAAGTTATTCAGCCATGATGGTAACCATGACCTCATGTCTTACAAAAGCTGTCAGACCGAGTGGTAGAAAGAGCTGTAATGGGCTCATTGCACAAACACTTGTCGGCGTCTCTTTTAAGTGTTGCGCCTGCATTTCTGCTTCATTTACTACATTCGCAATAGCGTTTAAGATTTTGTCCGTGAGAGCTCTCGAAGATTAACGTCAATGATGCGCATAAGATATGAAAGAATGCTCACAAAGATCTTTTCAGCAATCTAAGAAAAGCTTCAGACTGTATGATTCGTCATGCATGCACATCTATGAAGGGGAAAAAATGTACCACATGGCCAAATGTATCAGATGCATTAAATCCACAAGTGATCCACCCAAAATCCTACTGCAGACACAAGGTTTTCTTCTAGATTTTGGAGTGTGGGTATAGGGATTTTTTAAAATCATTCAGCTACAGTAACATTAGTGAGCTGAGGCACGGATGGACGAGGTCTGGGGTGCAATCAGAATTCCAGTTCATCCCAAAGGTGTTGAGGGCTCTGTGCAGGACACTTAAGTTTTTCCCCGATGCATCTTTGTCAAGCTGCCACTTCATGGAACTGGCTTTGTGCACAGGGGCATCATCATGCTGGAACAGGTTGTTCCAGTAGAAGCAAGTTGTAATGTTGCAGCATTTAATAACTTTCTGCACATTTGTGGTGACCGTTTGTGAAGGAATTACGTCTGGTAAGGTGTCCACAAACCAATGGACAATGCCTGTTCAAAAAGTCACCTTTTCAGATGGGTTAAATTATTGTCCTGCATCAAGCTAAGAAAAAAACTAAGGAGATTTAAAATAACTAGAACTGGGTTAAGAACTGACATTACCACATCTTTGGAGTTTTTCTTCCCCGGTTGCACTGCCGTATTTTAGGAATTAAATTGAGCTTCATGCTCCAGAACCGTTATTTTATGTCAGTTGGTCAACACGTTGTCCATCGTAATTGTAAAACTGTTGTCAAACTGTATAAATGAATGTAAGCGCTAGATTTAAAAAACTAAATCCATCACAGCAATAATTGCTACAGAGAACAGCACTCCTTTATTTCTTGCTTAAAAGTTCAATAAATATATTATGCTCATGAGTGAACAGGTAAGCCTTCAGGAACAGCGGGAGCTTAGCTGGCCAGGTGGTGCAGGCTTCATCAGAGCCATGTGATGAATACGATGGTGGCATCAGTCGGTCTGCGCCAAGCCTCCTGGGCTCTGAGCAGGTGCTGTCGGCTTTTTCCATCAAACATTCTCCATCTTGCTCTCGAGGTAGGGGGCACGGGAGGTAGCTCGCGGAGGCAGTAAAACCAGACTTCAGCGCTAGTCAATTACTATGGAAAGTTTTCTTTTAGACATGGGCTTTTCAAACAGGTCGCATATTTCCATAGTTATGTCTCCACCATGTAATGTTAGAAGTAGCTGTCAGTTGAGATGATGGTGCTTTAATGTCAACAGTCTATAATTTTCTTTTTTCTTGTTTTTTTTTTTTTAATAGTTTGGTATAAAGTTTATTTTCATTTCCTTGTGCGATGCTTGGAGGTAGCTGTCTGTTGTGAAGTTGAACACAAGTTTAAGATTGTTGGCCAGACATAAATTGTGTGCGCGCGGGTGTCTGCGTCTAACTTCTTTTTTTTTTTTTTTTTTCCCTGGTGCTCTGAAGTTCTTTCATGTCTGGAACAGAAAAGTAGGACGGAGATTATGTGGGCTGGCTTAAACAGCAAAGCCAGCCGTGTGTGTTCTACAAGGCCATGACACCCTTTCATCTTTAATCAGATTGGGTATAGACACTGTGTGCGCAAGAGTTTAGTTTATCCATTATATATCCAGCGAGTGCGATGTGAGCATTAATGTCTGCTTCAGTGCCACTGGCCTTTCTCTTTCCTCAATCCCATGAGTTGACTAGAACAAGGTAACTGGAGGTAGAAGCTGGTTCGCACTTTCTTTTCCTCCTTCTCCTTCTTTCCACTCAGTGAGATTAATTATTCTTGCATGTGTGAAGCTGATGATTCGAGTGGCATAGCTGCTTCTATCCTCCATGGCTATTTTTGCTCACCTGTCTCTTTTTGTGCCTTTCTTGCCCACAGAGCACTAATTAGCATTTCTGTCCACCTTTTGTAAGCTGTGTGCGTGTGTGTGTGTGAGAGAAGATGATTCAGGAGATTGCTGTGAGGACTGCTCCAGGCTTTTGTACAAACACACGTGTGCAGTGGATCAGTCCATCATACTGAGCCGAAGTCTACTGGCTTCCCTTTTTCCCATTAATGATGTCCATTTCTCGTTCCTGCATCAGGGTTTAAGCCCAAACGGCTTCTTACTTTCTCCTGTAAGAAAGTTAAAAAAAAAAAAATTCTGAATACGTAAAACATGTATAAAATACGCAATATGCAATGATTTCATTTATTTCTGCTTTGTGTGAAATTCTCATATCCAGTTCTGCAATCCAGCTGATGACTGGTACAGCACTCTCACTCGCAGCAAGCTTTTGTGTGTCTGAGTGTGTGTCTGATTAATCCCCACCATACAATAAAACTATGAAATGCCGTAGATATTTCTGGTAAATAAAACCGCAGCAGTACTTACAGGAGGGTATTGAGCACGTTAAGTGCTTCAGCTGGAGTTGCCACACACGTACACTCAGCAATGAAAGTGAAGATGTCTCTCCTCCAGAGTGCCCACATGCAACTAGTAGAATATCGGCACGCTGCAAATGCTGATGGATAAACCCGCATCTCAAAATGCCTAATTATGATTTATTTTTATTAATGATTTAAACTGTTCTGTGGCCTGCACGGGCATCCTTGTATTATCTATATGATTAGCCTTGTATTATTAAAATGCAAAAGACCGATTATCAATACTGTATGTTGCATCAGCTGTGTTTTTTTTTTTCATTTTTTTTTTTTTCATTCCAACTTTTTACAAGTAAGCAGAATCCTAATTAAAACCATGTAGTGTATGTGTATCTATATAATTAAAGAAAAGCAGAGTAGCTGCACTACAACAATATAATCTCTATCTCGGTTGCCATAGACGTGCCAGACTTTATTTATTTTTGCTGCTTTCTGTGAGAAAGCTGTGCACAATACAGTACACAAACACACCGCCAAACTGTTTCTGACCCGCAGTTTCAGTAAGCATTGTGGTTTCTCTATTACTACGTTTTTGGCATGAACTTAACAGTAGCTTAGCAAACTGGTTAAATGTGTAGGGGAAAAAAAAGTTCTGGGAAGGATAAACAATAATCAGTTGTTTTCTTTACCAAGGGATAGTTAGAAAAGTGAAGTGTGAAGGAAATACACAGTTAAACCAAGTTTGCTGCTAAACGCCCCCTGTTGGTAAGAACCTTTTATGTTCTTGAGCACAAGTAATTAGTACAGGATGATTCAGCAAAAAATGTGTAATATGTTTTCCTGAGAAATATACACTACCAGTTATTATTCCATGGTCTTTATTTTTATTTTATTCTACTTTGTAAAATGTCCAGAATGAGAATATATATATATATATGAATTGTATTTTGTGCAAGATTCAGTGAAGACGTAGCACCATGGGTCCCCAGAATGTTATCAAAGATGGTAGCAAGAAGATGAGGGAGCCGCTTTCACTTTCGTTTTTTAAAACAGCTGATGCCAAGAGGAATTATAAATTGAGGTTAACTGAGGTTTGTCCATTTCATATTTATTTTATGAAAATGTATTCTAAATGCTTGTTTGTTTATGTAAAATGATCATATGTTTATAGTGTTGGAAATTGGGAATATTCTCATCTGTCTTTCCACCCTCGTGAAGTTTTCATATATATATTTTTTTGGGTCAGAGACGTTCACACCAATGGCTTGCTGGAGGTCATTTTGTAGGGCTCTGGCAGGGCTCATGCTGTTCCTCCTTGCAAAAAGGAACAGATACCGGTCCTGCGGATGGCTTTAGGAACTTCTATGGCCCCGTCTAGCTCTCCATGCTCTTGAGACTGTGCTGACACAGCACATCTTCTGGCAATAGCATGTACCGATGTGCAACTTCTTTAAGGTCCAGGTATCACCTCATGCTACTGGTACTGACACTGATCCTGGCCGAGTGAAAGACGGTAAGAAAAGATGCGAAGGAAAAAAATGTCAGTGGCGTCCTCCGTTTTGGAGGTCGCCTTGTTGTTGACCCTCTAGTGCACCTATTCTTAATTTCATTAACATCAAAGCAGCTGAAACTGATTAACAACCTCTTAGCTACCTAACTGACCGGATCAATATCCCAGAAGTTTAATTGACTTGATGCTATACGCTGATTAAAAAAAAGTGTTCCATTAATTGTTTTGGAGCTCTGTGTGTGTGTATGTGTGAGTGTGTGTGTGTGTGTGTGTACTGAATATTTATTATTATTATTATATATAATATTAGTTATATACACTATATATTAGTTATATTTAATACTAATATAATATTAGTTCCTTTTAGCACATTTGTTTGTAGGATTTCTACAGGGTCAAGGTCACAGCAAGGTCAAAATATTTAAAATCATTTTTCTTCAGTAATGGACGTTTGGAGTATCTTTAAACTGTGGTTGTGACATAGATAATAGTACCAGAAGAAGTCGATTGTTGCTGGTGTAGGCTCTTTGAGCTCTTTTGAAACATGGATCAGACGCCACAGGCCATTTCAGAAACAAAGACATTTTTATTTCAGATATATTCACAACAAAGCCAAAGTACTGCTCCGGACATAACCCTGCTTTTTACAGACGAGTAGTTCTACTCATCTATCCAAAATCAGTGCCAAAAATTAAACACAAGTTCAGTCATCTCTCTCTTTAGCCAGGCTGCTAATGGAGGTGCAGCGTAGGTCTAGACCTCCTGTTATAAATAGGGCCATGACAAAAATGAGGGGGGAAAATGAGAGCGACCAGTAATCCATCACAACACCTGACGTTGTGTCTGCATCGTGATTTTTCTGCATTATTGAAACTCGGAAAAGCTGAAATGTCCTGCAGCCCAGTATGCCTCCAAATATATATGTTGGGTATATATATATATCTGTTATAAAAAAATCCAGAAATGTGTCTCTCATTTGTCTTTTACTGCTCGAGACATGCACCTGAGAAAGGTGTGTGTGTGTGTGTGTGTGTGTGTGTGTGTGTGTGTGTGTGTGTGTGTGTGTGTGTGTGTGTGTGTGTG
>JAOVVA010000016.1:3253306-3264752 GCA_028565275.1 Leiocassis micropogon
AAGACGTATGTGGTCACTCCAGACAAGTCGGTCTCAGTGGTGGGAGTGATCTCAACCTTTACCAAGGACAAAGAGCTGAGTGTTTTCCTAGTAGGTCAAGGCTATGGCAGTGCAGATAGTGTGAAGCTGGTCAGCACGCGTCTGTTGCAAGTATACAATGACATGGACATATTTGAGAACATTGTGGAGACCTCCACTGTGCAGGCAGGCCCATACATGCAGCGCTACCAGCATGACTTTCGCTACGCTTTCAAGCACAAATCCCATGTCTTCTTTCTGTTCTCGCGAGCAATGGACGCCAACGATAACCGTAAGGTCAGCTTTTTGGCTCGCCTCTGCGATAACGACCAGAATTACTATTCCTACATAGAGCTTCAGCTCAGCTGCAGCAAAGGCAAAGACAATGTCTACAACAAGGTGCAAGCAGCATACTTGACCTCTCCAGGGTCGATTCTCGCCCAAAACCTTAGCTTGCCAGAAGATGATAAGGTGCTGTTTGCTCTGTTCAGCAAACCGGATGGCCAGGACTCTGCACTCTGCCTGTATCCTATGAGCAGCATCAACCGCAGACTGCAGGAGGCCATGGAGTCATGTTATAGAGGAGAAAACATGCCAAGAGTTGTAATGTCTCCTTACACCACCAAAAAGGAGGAGCTTTGTTCGACCAAGGTAGAGGTGAGTGTGTGACCATGTCGTTTTTTTTTATTTTATTATTATTCTACAGAATGCATGTACACTTGTGATTGAAATTTATCTACTGTATAGTCTAATAATAAAAATCAGTTTAACCCGTTGACAAGAATAAGGAAATCAATATGTGAATGCGGATGTGTGATGAATGTATTCTCAAGGTCTCATGCCTCTTTCTATGGACCACGTTTGGTAAGGAACACCCATAAGACCAGTTTTGGAGATGCTCTGACTCAGTTGTCCTGCCATCACAAATTGGCCCTTGTCAAAGTCACCCAGGTTCTTAGACTTCCTGCTTCCACACATCAGCTGTGGGAACTGACTCCTGACTTGCCCCTATAATACATCTCCCTCCTTGACGGGTGCCATTGCAACGAGATAATCAGTATTATTCACTTGACCATTCTGTGGTTTTATTTTTTTATCGCGGATTGGTGATATGGCATGGCTTTCAAAAATGTTCAGTACCTGAGGAATGTATTTAATGTGTCTAAATAACACACAGTACGGGGTTGGGGTCATTTTAGTGCATAACACCAGGCCCTCACCTCAGACTGCTGCAGATATGTTTGCTCTAACATCCCGTGTTTTATCTTTCATTTGTATTTTGGGGGGATATGTGGGCCTTGTAGGTGCATTACGGCTGTTTCTTTGTCCTCCGCATACTCTGTAAACACGGTAAACTATAGCGTTGAATGGCTCTGTTAAATGACTCGTATAGCCACGCCCACTTTAAGGGCAAAAGAGTTAAATTAGGAAAAAAAGCTGGCACATAACTGCCCATAATGATCCTTCTGCTCAACATTTTGATTTCATTTATCGTGCAGGTAAATATTAACTTCAGGCAAATACCGAAGGACTGGCAAAGTTTCATTAAATTCTGTCCAGTCAGTTTTGCAGAGACTGGTTTCTGGTCCTCCAATGTATGAAACATAAAGAAATCATTGAAGGAGCGAGTTCTGACCAGTGTACAGTCAAAACCCTTTTTTATTTATATAGTTGTATAGAATTTCTATATACAATATATCTATATAATTAAAAGAGAGGTTTTGTCTGTACATTGGCCAGAACTCGATATTTTTACGTTTTATACTTTTGTCTGGTGTCCTGAGTCTCAGATGTATGAAGAAATGGAAAACACTCAAGCTTGTTGGAAATTTGGTAAAAAAATAAAAAAAAAAGGTCCATGCTCCAAACATTGTGTGGATGTATGTGTGTTCACCAGGAGTCCATGTTAAACAAATACACTTGTGGAGCCGAGTTCCTGCCGTCTCCATTGGCCACTACACCCGAATTCGCTTTGAGTGTCAGCGCCATCTACACCAGGAAAAGCCTGCTGACGTCTGTGGCTGTGTCTGTGGTAAACAACAACACTGTGGCTTTCGTGGGCACCAACACAGGAGAAGTGCTTAAGGTGATGTTTTTTCCTCTTGTAAAACAGATTAGAATATTACTATACAGCTTGCAGGCCGCTGTGAATTCCGGTGAATCTGTCAAGCCCAATGTTATTTACTTTTTGCCCTGGCTTTGCAGATTCATCTGACCGATCACGCTGACGTGTACGGCAAATTTCCAGGAGATAGTAGCGACGGTCCAGTTAGCAAATCCATGTTCTTTGATTCCACCATGGATCATCTGTACATCACCACTATGAAGAAGGTGGTTAAGCAATACCTACAGAGTGAAATCATTTCTCAATATGTTCTAAACTGTTTGAATACATCATACTTCTGTTTTACTTTTAGATCACGAAAGTTCCCGTGCAGGCGTGTGAACAGAAGAAAGACTGTCACTCGTGTGTGAGTCAGAGGGATCCGTATTGTGGCTGGTGTGTCCTCGAGGGCCGGTAAGTGAGGACCTTAAACACAGAACCACTTGATGTCAATAAAGTTCAATAAGTATTGCATATCATCTCAGTTACTGATGATGAAAATGAAACCCATCATGTTCAATTTCTTAACTTTATGACCAGTTTATGAAAACGATAAATTAAATTGTTTTGATTCAAAGGGAAATTGTCGGGTTTAGTTCCTGTTAAATAAAGTGCTCGGAATAACGCAATGAAGAAAAGCCTCTGATGCCTTTAAATCCCAAATTAAAGGTTTGCTTTGGGTTAGCTACTTAGTGGGTGATTATGGATGGCAGAGTTTCCTCCCACAGTCCAAAGACATGCAGATCAGGCTAATTTGCCGGTAGCATGTATGTTTGTGCCCAGCAATCCACTGCCACTCCGTCCATGGTGTTACCCTGCCTTGTGTCTGCCCCAAGTCCCCTAGGAGACGCTCCAGGCCACCTGTGACACTGTACAGAACGGGTTCAAAATCTCACAATTATTATTATTTTTTTGTCTTGCAGATGCACCAGAAAAAAGGAATGCCGCCAAGGAGAGGAGAAGGACGCATGGCTGTGGAGCCCCAACCAGAAGTGTGTAGGCATTCAGAGTTTCGATCCTCCCAACCTGAGCTGCAAGAAGACCAACCAGGTCAGATACGATTAATCTATCCCTAAATAATTTGTATTCCATGAGGCACTTCTGGGAAGCTCAAACCTCTCCTGGTACAGTGCTAATGTTGATTCCATTGTTAGTTCTGTTGAGCTCATTACAGGGCTTTGTTAGACTTTAGTCCTGAATCTCTAAAAAGGAAAAAAAGTCAATTGTGTATTAATTGAATTTAGTGTCTTTTGAGGCATCTGGATTTTTTATTTAATCTCTTTCGTGTACAACGTAACATGTATTTAGTGTTTGTATTTTGTTTGGTTTAGTCTTGGTAGAGCTGGCCGTGTCCTTGAATAAACTTAATGCATGAGCTCTTACATATGAGGTCCACTTTATTCACACCTCTATTGATCTTTTTGGGGATTTTATTAAACGTGAAGTATTTTTTTTTTCCCCCTCTTAAGAGCCTGTGATTCCACTGTATTTGCCTTTGCGACACTCAAGAAGTTGAGAAAGTCATTAGATCTTTGTCTGGCTTTACAGGTGAAGATTAATGTGTCCCCGCTCCCCAGCAGTGTAACCAGTCGGCTGACCTGTGTATTCGGTAATTTTGTAAGCAATGCTGAAATGAACAACCGTCAGATTATCTGCGCTGTACCGAACCCGGAGATCATTCCACAGACACCTGAGACACAAGGTGAGACTTTATTTTTCAGACAAGACCTCTCAGCGCCATGCCACTATAGGAAGGTTTAACATTCTTGCGTTAATGAGCAAGCTGATTTCATATTTCAGAGAGGCAGTTAGTTTAATTTAAGCACATCTCCATGCACCCTGTGTTTGGAATTGTTTTCCCAGAGAGGGGTCGGTGCTTTCCTAATGCTGTCTTCCTAATTAGACATCGTTCATCTCTGGAGCATACAAGTGATATCCTAAAATGCTGTCTTAACAGCTGCTTCCTGGAAGAGCTCTTAGTATCAGAGGCGATAACACTGTGTAGTCTGTCACAGTACATATCATAGCATTGGTTAAGCTACAGAATATATGCAGGACAAGACACTGCTCTCAGTAATGGCAATGAAAAAGCAATTAAAATGTGTCTCGTTTATTGCAGGCTGTGTATCATCTGCCTGTTTTTTTCCCTGCCTTTATAGATTTTGTTGCAGTACCTGTGAAGATCCTATTAAATGAAAACATTGAGCTTACACATGGTGAATACCAGTTCTACAACTGTTCTGCGGTTGTGAAGAACGCAGTAAATACACCGTAAGTGATAACCGGGCATTTTCCCTCCTCAGTGTAAATCTATTAACAAGAAAAACATGTACAAGTATACATCTACCATGTCGAATTGCAGTTGTATAGCGTGTGTGACGAGTCAGTGGGGCTGCCAGTGGAACACACAGGATCACACATGCAGTGACAAGGACGATTCTAAGGAGGACAACATCATTAAGCAAAACCAGGTATGATAGAAACAGGTTTATCCCAAGCGACTTACTGTTGAGAAAGGATATGACTCGGGAGTTGAGGGCATTGCAGAAAAATTGTTGCTGTGCAGAAATCTTAACCACTGTGCCTCAACCATGTCCTTATATTATCATCATAAATGAGAGAACCAGTGGCTTACATAGTATCTGTATATATATGTCTTTACATAGGAAGTGAAGTCATTAGACGTGGCAAGAAAAGTTATTTTGAAGAGAATTTTTTTTTTTTTATCAATTTTATGTAGTCAATATTAATGTATTAAGCCATGTTTTAAGCTTCCCATAATCGCAGCGTTTTTGTACCCGTCTGTGTGAGATAATGTAAGGTTTAACACTAATAATAAGATGACTCGGAAAACATCAGCGCAAGTTTCATTATAAAAAGCTTCTAGATACAAGTTTGTATAAAACCACAGCTGTGTGCTCGAGCTACCTTCTAGGGGAAACTATTTTTACAAGAATACATTAAGTGTAAGCTGTGAGGGTGGTGGCTCAGGCGGATAGGGCTCTAGGTTGTTCATTTTTACACACACGTACAGTATGACAGCAGTTAACATTTGACATTTTTGATCTTGTTCCCTGATTCTTACAGAGTGACAAGTGTCCTCAGTTTGAGAACCTACAGCCCCCACTCATTCCCGTGGGCTACAAAAAGCAAGTCACTTTCGAAGGCAAAAATTTGGAGAAATACACGGTAAAGATATTTAGCGATTGTAGTTACTCATTTGTAATGTAAGCATCATCAGGTAGGGATTTAATCAACGTTTCTTGTCTTGTGCTTCCTCCAGGGGAAAACGTTCCAGATCGGTACCGAGCTCATGAAGAAGGTGGGCGAAGTGACTACTATGGAGTCAAATTACAGCTTTGATGGTTATGAGGTCAGTATGTGCTTTAGATATCCTCGAACAGTATGTTGAGGCTTTTGTCATCCTTTCTCTGAAAAGAATAATAAATGTGCATGATTGTTACAGAGCTGCAGTAAAGTCTCAGGACAGGATCATACAGCGTTTGTTACTTTGTACATGTTTAAACCATTAAGAATGCACTATTAGATATGCATATTATGATAGATATTGAAGATTATAGAAATGTTCTTGGGTCATTAAATTGGCAAATATTAATGCACTATATAACACAATATAACAAAGGAAATTGTATTTTGTGTGTGTGTGTGTGGGGGGGGGGGTGTTCAACATGCAAAATGCAAACTTTTAGCATTTGTACAGAGTAGAGAAAAACAGAGCAGGCACTAAGTAATTAGTTAAATTCTAAAAACATTTAAACATTTTGTGTTTTATCGCTTTTTGTCATTGGTCCATCTTTCGAGAATGAACCGCATTTCTGCGGTGCCACAGCTGTGCGCTTTGGCTCAGGTCACGCCTCTTGGGTGACTTTAGCTGCACTTAACCCATTGCGTACAGTATGATGTTTGGTTTACTTCCTGCAGTTGAGTCGATTTTAGAGTATCACTTTAACAGTTCAACGTGCTCAGACGCTCTCGGATTGGTTAATTTAGTCTGTATCAGGGTTCAATTTAAATAGAAACACTCGGCCTTAAAAAGCCTAGTGATGAGTGGGACTGGGAACAAATCTTTTAGAATATTTATAGAAAAGATTGCTTGATTAATAGCATCTGAGCTCTTTCTCCGTTTAAATACATGATGCTTGAAATCCTTGTCATTACTTTTTTTTAATACAGAGTTGTAACCTGTGACGATGCAAGGATAAAAAAAAAGAAAAAATAGAAATAAGGACTTGTATAAGGACAAAATTGTAAGGAAGTTCATATCCATTTTAATTCTTTTTTTTAAAGGTTATATTAACAGCATAAAAGTAGATTTTATTTATTGAGTATACTAAAAAGAAGAGCATACAGATGATCCGACTTTTATTTCCAATAAAATTCCAATACATTTTTTTGTAAGTTGAAAATGTGTTTAATGCTGTACGTAACTAACATCATGGTTTAGCCTCTATATTGAACCGCTCAGAATACTTACATTTAGTCAGTTAACACAAAGCATTGTACGCTGTATAAAACGTCTCCTGGGATAGACTCCATTTCTCTGTGACCCTGTATACAGATAAAGCAGTATAGACGATGTGTAAGCGAGTGTTGCTAAAGGCTGTTGAAATATTTGAGTTTATTTGGAAGAAATAATTGATTTGAATATTTTCCTTTGTCCAGTTTGCTTATGATAAAATGCCGGAGGTGAACGTGTCATTCTATGTGAAGGATAAAGAGACCGAGAAGAGGATTGACAGCACACTTCAGGGTAAGTTTGGTCTGACGGTGATGTCTCCTTATCAGTATGTTTATTGGCTCTATTATCTTGAAGGTTTATAAAACTACACACGCTCTAAGTAGGTTGCTGTATTTTTTTCACATTTTTAAATAAAAGTACAGAATGTATTTGCAAACTATAGATGTATATTAAATCCCTGATCCTGAGCATGTAAATTCTCAATTTCCGCTTCTAACATTATTTAGAATTATTGTAGACTGGAAATATGTGTAACCTCTGGCTTTTACCTTCCTCCCCAATCACATATTTACTCAGAATACCAAGAGTACTACTCCCCTGAGCTCCCCATTCACTCATCTCTCACACCCCTCCCATCTCTCTCTCTCTCTCTCTCTCTCTCTCTCTCTCAGTGGTGCTGTACAATTGTTCAGTGGGCCGTGAGGACTGCAGTCTGTGTAAAAACGCAGACCCAAAATATGAGTGTGTATGGTGCGACACCACAAACTCCTGCATTTATTCTAAGCTTTGTACAAAAGAGCTCCAGGAGTGCCCTGCTCCCACCATCAAGGATGTAAGATACACTCACTCACTCACTCATTCTTTATACTTTTCAATATAATTATTTAGAATTTAATCATATGATTGCATAGCTTTGTGTTTCATTGCATTGCCAAATGTTTAAAAAAAATCTACTTTTTTTTTAAACAACTGAAACACTTTTCAATCTTTTTTAAAAAAAAAAAAAAATTTTAACAGCACATTGCATGTCTTTTTTTTTTTTTTTTTTTTTTCTTTCTCTACAGATCACACCACGGTTCGGGCCCAGGAAGGGGCAGATCTCAGTTACTATAAAGGGATCCAATCTGGGGATTAAAAAAGAAGACATCAAGAGAATCACTGTGGCAGAAGTGCCATGTGAGCACCAGGCAGACAGATACACTGTGTCCACTAGGTACTGCTTTACTGATGGGCTAGAAAATATGTGCACAGTCACGATCAGTGTGACTGGATGCAGCTGTTTCTAAGAAAAAAAAAATCCTTTTTCTGAATGTATTTCTACATCTTTCCCTGTGTGTGTGTCAGTATTGTGTGTAAGATCGGACCACTGCCTGAACCTCCAGTGGATGTGCCGAACCCCAAGAGCCCAGATGGACCAGTAAAGGTGGATGTAGAAGGAAAGGCCACCAGTGTATCCGCAGTTCACTTCACATACAGGGTACTAATCAGCTTTCTCTTTCTCTCTCTCTCACACACAAACACTTATTTTGATTTCTCTTTCTCATGATCACTCGTTCTATCACTCAAACACTTGGGTAATAATCATGAATATTTCATTGTAGGTCGAACACAGTTTTTTTAATGGGAGTATGTTCAGTTTTGTAAAGATCTTTCAAAAAGATTAAATGATGCACAAGCATGGGAAAAAGTTTCACTTTTTATGTGGGGTTGGAGGAAATTGCTGACCTAGGCACATTCCTAACTTCACCTTGTTTAAATACTGTACATTCCCACCCAAGCAAAACCGCCCGTAGGAAACGGGTCTAACAGAGAATAAGATTTCTCTCAATTAAAAAAACAATGACTAACTTTATTTAGATTGGAATCAATAGTGAATTCATGGAAGGTACAAGTGAGACGCTAATCATAGATTTTTTTAACACTTTCTTGGTGTAAAGCCCATTGTGTAAGGAGAGATCTGTATGGTGTGGTGGCTTCCCAGATGTTGGCCTGTTTTATCAGGAGGTGGTTCAGACTTGTCAGCTATAATTTGTAAAGGTACAATTTGTAAAAAGTCCTTCCTAAGAAAAATCTTAGGAAATCAACTCATTTCATGACTGAGTTGTGACAGCAGCAACCTTTTGTCATTAGTGTGCATTTGTCATTAGTCGATTGACTAGTAGCACAGGCTCCGTACAGATGTCCACGAACAAGCTATGTCATGAATTACGTATAATTTAGAAAGTATATGTGCCAAAGAAGCTAATTCTGAAGTTTATACGGGATGGAAGTGACCAATCTTGCTTCCCTAAAATTTTGCTGACTAAAAAGTTGCTGACTTCAGCTGTTTTGGAGAGATGATTCTATACGTGCCCCAAAACTGGCAATTTTTTCAGCATTATACTGTAATAAATATATAATAAAAAACAATAATAACTGAAAAGTATTCATATTTCTTTGAGTATTGATACTAAAATTGGTGTAAATTTCTAGCAGCTTATGGAATGTAAAAATTTAAAATGCTTAATTGAAAGCATTCCCTGAAAAAATTAAGGATTTTTTTTTCCCAACCAAAATATGAAGTGTCCGTAACCATGTCAAATTCATGTTGCAATATCTACAATTTTGCATTTTAGAATAATAAATTTGCCTTTTTATGTGAAGTCTGAATGACTGTTAAGATCATTAAAAGATTTGAATTTAAAAAAGTTATGGACACTATATAGAAGGGCATGAAATTGTATTTAGCCAATATGTTTCTTTTTATCTAATAGAAATATAAATGTGTATGCATATTTACAAAATAACGAAGCATGGATAGGGTTAAGCATGGATAAGCATGAAGTATTATAAAGAATACTGTTTTATGATCCTATCTAAAAATTCACTTTTTCACCAATCTGAGACACTTTTTAGCACCAATACCATGTTTTGACCGAGACAACTTGCCCGTCTTCTCTCTTTCAGGACCCCGTGCCTCAGACGGTGAACCCCATAAAAGGTCCACAAGATGGTGGAACAGTTATTACCATCTCAGGTCAACACCTGTTCACAGCTACTAAAGACGACATAAGCGTGACTGTTGGAGATGTGCCGTGTGAAGTGTGAGTAACCGACTGACTCAAGGGCTTACCAGCAACTTATCAACTTACTTGTGGTTTGGGTTAAGAAATGGTTTCCATCTGCTTTTTAATACGTGTATTAGTAAAAGGCTATGTTTACATTAGAAGCCACGTCGTTCAGTTCCTTCTTTTAGTCCGATTGGACAGTTCATATTCACAAGTCAAAGAAAGCCAGTTACCTCAATTTTATCATCTATTGCTACCACTTCTATGAATTCCGATCTGATCATTCTCAGATATGTATCCAATCTTAGGACTACAAGTACAAAAGTGACTCTGATCCGGTTTGAAAAACAAAAAATCTGACCCATCACGTTATGGTAAAAATTCAGATTTGAGTCACTTTATGCTGGTAATGTGAACGTAGCCTAACTGTCCTGGAATGTAATTCTCTTTATGTATGTCTCTGTTGTATGGTAATCTGCACAGTCCATAAATACATGTTTATATATAAATACATAAATGTCAATTTTTCCTCTTTCTCTTTGGACACACCACAGCATCGACTTCGGGGACCAAATCACATGTAAGACAGGACCATATAAAAGCCTTCAGGTTCCTTCAGGGCCACTCGGCGTCACAGTGAAGTACGGAGAGAGCACCTCAGTCACCGTGACCGACAGCAAATTCACCTACGACGTCAACCCCAAGATCATCAGCTACTCCCCTCAAGCAAGCTTCGTATGGTTAGTCTGACTCTCTCTAGCGTGCAGATCGATTTAAAAGTAGGTTTATTCATAGAGTTTGTTGGTCCTTGAAGAATACCTTCCATGACCAGAAGTAATTAAGCGAGCAGCTGGAAATGAACACTGGGGCTTTACTGTGCACAAGAATACAATCGCTGTTAATTATCAACGCTCTGAGTCACCGATACTTACAGAAACATGTCGTGAATAAGTTATCTAATTTTGTACCAAATACTTAGAGTACCTTTAATTAAAAGTACTATTGATTTCGTTTAAATACATTTCATGCAACACAGTAATTCCAAGAATGAATAATAAATTTAATCTGTAATTTTTAAAAGTTATTTTGCTAAAAGGATGATTTTAGAAAAATGTAGTAAGCACAAGTGGTAGAAAACTAGATACAGTTTGTCTGTTGTCTTTAAGAGAGAGTTAGAGTGACTGTTTTTAAAATTTCTTCTTATGCAACACCGCATAAGATTGCACATGTAAGTCAGAACTAAATGTTATTGTGCTGAATAAAATCTTCTGCACTTACAAAAAAATAAAATAAATAAAATGTGACGATACAGGCTTCTGTATGCAGAGCTATAGGATTTGTAACTAGAGCAGCTGTGCAGGACAGGACTCACAAGATGAGGCAGTTCAGTAGAAAGACAAGTGCAGCACAATGAATAAATACATGCACACACAAACGCACACATGCAGAGGAATGAATAGCTGGTCTGGCTGTGATATTGTTCATGTGTTGATTTCAGCGGAGGCCGCAGGGTCGCAGTGGTGGGAACCAGATTCGATTTGGTTCAGAGAGCTGTTATGAGAGTGCTGCCCTCTGCTGACGAGTTCAACCTGCACCCCAGCAACGCTGAGGTGAATTACATTTCCCAAAATTTCCATGTAGAACTTTCTTTTATCTAATTGCTGTTGATAATATTGAATGTTATTTGTGTCTCCTGTCTGCAAAGTCTATTGAACTAATAGGATCACTATCCATCAGTGTCACGCGTTCTTTCTATCCTCAGTAGGAATTTGACTGAACCTTTACAGAGCCTTTTAT
>JAOVVA010000016.1:3292686-3311030 GCA_028565275.1 Leiocassis micropogon
ATTCCACATTTATTTCCTATTAATAATCTTTTTTTTAAGGTCATGGGCGTCATTTAATCATTTCAATTTAATTTGATTTGAATTTGTAAGACTGATTAAAAAATAATTTATATAAAGTCAGTCAAAAAAAGAAAAATTTGAATATTTAAACTTTAACATTTTGATACTAAATGTATTGCTATACAGTATGTTATATATTGATATACTGTATATGATAATAGTATTAATAATATATTAATGTCATATACATCTATTTTTCTTTTCCGGAAGTGTGTATACATTATTTTGGCTGAGTGTGTGTGTGTGTGTGTGTGATATTTATATATATACACACACACACACACACACACACACACACACACACACACACACACACACACACACACAGAGAGAGAGTCAACCAAAATAATGTATACACACTTGGACACAAGGAAACTAGGTCACAGGTTTCTTATTAATTCCGAACGTGATCACAAATTCTACTTGGTTGTTACATGGAAAAGCAAAAAAACAAAGACAATCCCCGATAATAGGCAATTCCCCATGGCATGTTTCTGTCTTCAGATTCCACCAGGTGGACAAGCATGGCTGAGGAGCGAAGGTCACAACCTCTCATGCGTACAGAGATAATGCCTCACCTGTGCTAGCCCTGGCTTGTGTCCCTGTCTCTCGGAGCCCTGGGTGTGCCAGTGGAGACATACCAGTCATACCACAAGAGCCGTAAACACAGTTTAGAGAGGATTAAGAGGGGACAGAAGCTGAGAGCTGTTGAGTGATACTTTGGCAGTTTAACACACCGGGGAGAGAGAATGAAGGCATAATGGTTTTACTTGTTTACCACAGGATCTTTATTCTTCAAGACTTGGGAGTCAAGAGATGTTAAGTCTTCCACACCTCCTCTAATTGTAAATCCAAGTTGGATTTCCTCTGTTTGAATATTTAAGAGGGGACTGGTTCTCGAAGTTCCTCTTCATTCTTGCAATGATGTTGATAAATTTACTTATGATGCGTCCTATAATGAATAAATAAATAAATACATAAGGAATAAATGTAAAAAGGCAGATTGTTTTATTATATCAGGGTTATTCCTCTTATACTATAGTGATTTGTCACTTAATTTTTTATTTACTAATGACTAGCTGAATTACCCGTCATTGACGGGAAAAGAGTTTGTAGAAAGAGTTAAAAGGCTAAAGCTAAAAATAAGCTGATCAACTTTAGTGTAATCGGTGATACTGTATTATTATTTCAGGTTGAAACCCATGTACATGTCTGCCTACAACCAAGATGTTTGCGTCTTGTTTACGCTAACGTGTTCTTCTTTTATCATCAGCCAAATACACTCCACAGATGAGAAATCGAAAAAGTAGATCGGATAAAGATAAAGTTTTGTCATAAAGCAACCCCAGTGCATTAAAATTCACTTATACCACTGTTTTGCGTGATGCTGTGACAAAATCACAGACGTGCAGACAGACGGACATACAGACAGCACTGGTTTCAGGTCCTTCAATGTATGAAATGTAAAGATATCATTTAAAGCGCAAGATCTAAACAATGTACAGGCAAAACCTTTCTTTTATTTAAATAGATGATGTTATGCTTTCTAACCTTTTCTTATTATTAAGTGTACCTGTTATATTTATTGCTGTTGCATTTCCGAAACAATAGCTATTTCTTCATATACACAGGAATTTTTTAAAACTTTTTTTTCCCGTGCATAGTGGCATTTTGTCCAAACACAAATTCTATTTCATGTTACTAAAAACAGACTTTTTTCAAGGTGATGATATTACGAAGCTACGTTTACATGGACGATATTTTTTCCATCTGATCGAAATCATTCCGATTAGAGATTCCAACTTAGCTGTTTACACGGACCCTGATCTGATAAGATGTGTGTTTATTCGATTTAATTCAATTCAGTTTTATTTGTATAGCACACTATTGTAAATCTTTTAAACAGCATGTACTGTGTCTGCTATAATGCATTTAATCTGCTGGAAATATAACAGACGAAGAAGTGTTTTTCTTCAAATTTGAGTTTCTCCAACAAATCCCACCTTCTGTGTTGTGATTGGTTACAAAAATTCAGCTTCATCTACAATTGGTTAGATGTGGAATTGCAAGTCAATCAGTACCCCTTCCTCCTCCAAAGACCTACTGGATGAAAGTCCAATGGAAAGAAGTAGAGAGTTGCTTGTTCTCATAAAGTTTACAGATCAGGAATTCCCTTCCTGGAAACTCATTACATAACCCAATGTTACCCCTCACACGGGGCACCTGGCTTCAAAAGGAATACACTCACCCACTCACTTATTGTCTATACCCCTTTATCCTGTATACAGGTTCGCGGGGGGCCTGGAGCCTATCCCAGGAGATGCGGGGTATCCATCGCAGCGCACACATACACACACACACACACACACACACACACTCATTCACAGACTACGGGGCAATTTGGGAACACCATTTAGCCTAATCTGCAGGTCTTTGGACTTTGGGAGGAAACCAGAGTACACAGAGGAAACCCACAAAGCACAGGGAGAACACGCAACACTCCATGCACACATACCCCAAGGCGGGGAGTGAACCATCGACCCAGGAGGTGCCATGCGACAGTGAAAGAATACACTACCAGTCAGAAGTTTGGAGACATCTTTTAATTTCATGATTTTTATTTTTTGTTTACACTGTAAAACAATGCTGAAGGCGTTTATCCAAAATATGCAATAATCTCCTTTGAACAGTTGATATTGATAGCAGATGTGTCTGCTACTTTGTTCTGTAAATCTGTTGAATGGTGATTTCTGAGGCTGGTGACTCTAAATGAATGTCTCCTCTGCAGCAGAGGTCAGTTTTGGTCTTGCTTTCCTGTGAAGGTCTTCATGAGAGACAGTTTCATCACGGTGCTTGATGGGTTTTGCAAATGCACTTGGCAACACTGTTCTTGCAAGAACTATTCCAGAACAGCTGACCTTCATGTCTTTGAAATAACAACTGACTGTTGTTGTTGTTACTTAATTTCCTAATGCCATATGTGTTATTTCTTAATTTTGAAAAAAAATCCAGTGTTGTTCTATAATGTCTAAAATAAACCCAAACTGTTGACTGGTATTGTACTGTATATCTATTTCAACAAAAGAGAAACAATCAGATCAAGTGTTTACATGGTGGTCAATATTTACCTATTAAACAGATTATTAAAGGTTTACACTCATTCCCATTAAAATTCTTTCATTCCTCTTACGACTGAGATGTTTACATGATGCATTTTTATTCCAATTGGCCTATTATTCTTATTATTGTGTTATCACATCGTATCCGCTCTGTCTGCCATCCAAACATGCTCTGTTATAACTTTTTCAGGCTTCTGATTAGCCAACATGGCTTCGCGGTTAGGATCATATCACCGTCTGCTAGTTTGGCATGCTTTTAAAAATACCTGTCTACATGTGGTCTAGGTCTTAGTTCCTGTTAGTACTTACATCACAGGAGCTATCAATAATGGTTTCCTTACCAGCCTCTCTTTTTTTCCCCTCTCCCTTGAAGTTAAATATGCATGGATGTTTGTCATGTGACTGAGAAATTGAATCAGGCAAATTCTTCTGTCTTGAGACTTTACCTTGGCAGAAAACTTTAGCATTGAGTAACACACGCCAGACCATGCCGTTATATGAAAACCATGATGTTGTGAGACTCTTGCCATAAATGGTATATAAATGTGCATTTACAGAAAGTGCCAACATATCACTGATTACACATTGTTTTTTGCTGTTGTAGATTTTTACTGTCTGGTTATTAAAATAGCCCTGAGCTCCAGTACGTGGTGCATCCTACTCTAAAAACTGATAAGTCATAAAATTATAATGATCACATTGATATAAAGCTATTATGTGAAATACAGCCAGACCTACTGTTAGAGTCATGCCTTAATAAAACATGAATCTACACCTCCTGATTGGAGAATTTAACCTTGCTGTGGTGCAATGCTGAGGATCGACCTGTTTTGCTGGTCTTGTTAAAAACCAGACTGTGCTGTTCCTGTGTCACATGAGACCCTGACATTAACCCTTCCTGTCAGTTTTGACCTCAGAGATTGACTCTAAGGTGTGTGTGCAAGGAACAGTTCATTAAACCTGAACACAGAGCTAGTTAAACTCAGCAACGGACGAGCCAGGAATACTCTCAGCAGGGTACGCGTGCCATGAATGGGCCTTTTCTCTGGTCCAAATAAGGCATGAATCTGTGAAACATTACAGATACATGACATGCAAATGTAAAATTTATGGAAATATGCACTGCCATAGAAATTAATGGGGCAATCAAGTCAAACCAGGACTTTTGATTGGACAGAATACAGTTTTGAGAGTAAAAACTCTATTTATTTTTCTACATATTCCCCTGCTAGACTATTGCACTTATCCCAGCCTTTCACTAGTGCTTGGATACCATTACGACAGAAAGTTTTCTCAGTACACCAGAGCCATGATCAGACTGCCTGCTTCATGCATGGCCTCCCAGGAACTCCTTTAATAGCCCTTTCCTGTAATCATAATGTTTCTGGAGGACAATGCATAGCAACCTACTGCACACTGCACCGCTTGCGCATTACAGGAACTCAGCTGGACCCCATATAGTCCTGACCACACTCCAAGCCATTTCCACATGTTTGGGCCAGTAAAGGAGTTCCTGGGAGGCCAGGGGTTCAGACGTGAATCAGGCAGTGTGATTATGGCTCTGATGTATTGAGGAAACTTTGGTACTAGTGAAGTGCTAGGATATGTGCATTAGTGTAGCAGGAGATTATATAGAGAAATAAAAGTTTTAAATGTCATATTTCTGTTCTGGTACAATCGAAAGTCCCGGGTTGACTTGAACACCTGTTGTAAATGTCGATGTGTGATCACATGATAGTAAAAGTTTCCTTTATGATGAAATGTGTTAAAGGTATTTGTTTGAGAGTTTGGGGTCTGGAGAGCTGCCAACTATACACAGTACAAACAGCCCAGAGGATTCTGTATTACTGCTGTAGTGGCTACAAACATGTCTAATAAAGTTTTCTGGAACGAATGCTGTCATTCTGCGCAAGAGCAGTCTTTTAAAATCCATTTCCCTCGAGGTGGGGATTAGAAGGTACATAATAAATAGCTCTTTTTACTATTAACAGTGTTTACGGGGAGTTATAAAAGTCATCAAGCGGGGAAAAAAACGATTAAATCGAATATTTATGATATTTTTCAATGACATTTAGATATTAATAGTGTTAACAGTGCATGACTGCATCACACACTGCAGCTCCGGGGTCTCTGGTACAATCCTGAGCCCGGGTTGTGGATTTTCACACATCCTCCCAGTGTTTGTGTTGGCTTAGTCCAGGTTCTTCGGTTTCTTCTGCCTTGTTTAGGTGGAAATGAGGATGTGGATGGTGTCCTGAAATGGATTGGCATCCCATCCACGGTGTATTTCCAGCCTCGATCCTTTAACCCGGCCGAGGTACAGTAAAGCGGGTAAATGTATGAATGAATGAACGATTGTATGAAGTGAAACTATTGTATATCCCTCTGCAGTTTCTTTTAGGATCTTTTTATTGTGACAAGAAGTTTCACTTGGAGCTCGGCCAGCCGACCCCCTCTATACCGTGGAACAGCAGAATGAGCTCTCTTGGCTCAGAGTGATCATGAGTAGATTGCTTGAAAGGCTCAACTTGTGGACTTGTGTGTAGGTGTGTGTGTGTGTGTGTGTGTGTGTGTGTGTGTACATGTATAAAAGCTATTGGTGTTCTCATTGGTATGCCATGCACTCTTAAGACCTCATTTTTGTACCAGTAAGTGTTTTACAGCCAACAAAACTATTTGTGCTAGAGTTAAAAAAAAAAAGGAGTAAAGCATGTGACTGTGTCTTTTTTTTTTTTTTTCGTTTTACTTAAAAAGAGGTTGACCAGTGAAAGAGCAAGTCGATAAAAAGGATTCATTAAGCTGACTCTTTAGTTGGATTGCAGTGATCCAGGAGAAAAGAGAGAGAAGCGACCTATCAAATATCTTCTGTCTGTCTAGAGGGAACTGGTCAAGGGAAGGAAAAAAAAAAGATCTGCTCTTACATTCCTACGAAAGTTGTCCTAGTCCTTCACATTCTTAAATGTTCCAAGTTTTTTTTTTTTTCCACTAATAAAGACGAAACTGGAGAATCTTTACTTTCTCCTTTAGCTGTTATCCCAAAGGGCATCTCTTAAACACTGTGTTACTTATTTTAGTCTGCACCATAAGCGTGTGTGTGTGTGTGTGTGTGTGTGTGCGTGTGCGTGTCTGTGAGTGAGTGAGTGAGAAAGAGAGACACTGAATATTTCTGAGCTGATTTCACTCCTCAGGGAAAGGAATAATGTTACATTTAAACAAGAACAGATCTCTCACACAGGATATGTGGTTAGCTGCAACCTAAGTCACATAAACAAATCAACACACAAGCAGAAGTCCAGGGCTTCATGTTGTCATGCTCTGTGGGAGTACGTATTCACTTATACAGCACCCTTTTTCATACGGGCATGCCATGCCATGCCATGCAAAAATAGTTTTGGTGATGCTGTCATTTTAATTTTATAGCTTTTTACTTACAGGAAGATAATTACGGTTACATGGATAATTATCGGGTCTTGCTTTTGCATCAAGCAGCCGCAAAGATGGTCCGTCAGTGTGTTGAGGAAAGAAAAAGAAAAAAAAGAAAAAAACGAGGGTGCCAGTTTGTTCTTTCTAAGAGGGTGCCAGTCTGCAGACAGTTTTCTGAAAGACACTTTCCAAAGACGTGTTGTGCCAAATGCTGGGCTGTTAATGCTGGTTTTGTCTTGCTACCCGCTCTAGATTTTTATCTTTAAAACATCTGCTTTTTCTAAAAAAAAAAAAAAAAAAAAAATGTAAGTAATTTTCTTTTCCTTTTTTTTTTATCAAGATCTGGTGAAGACCCTACAGCTCTCTGTCGATACTGTTCACTAAGCACTGATAGCTGACTTTGGTTCAAATGAACTTTGGTTCATCATCTACAGTAGGACAGGCATCACTAGATGGTGGAGTCCGGACCAGGACCGAGTGAGAGTTATATCCAGACCCTGACGCTTTTATTATAAATAAGAATAATTAATATATGGGTAATCTAGAGCTTTTTACCTTGAGGTGGCCGTGGATATACTATACAGTACATGTCACTCAACAGATCCAATCAGCAAACAGAAACAATAATGCGACAGAACATGTCTTACTAAATAAACATAAAGATGCACATAAAGATTCCCTAAAGATTAAATCTTAAAAAAAGTTCCATACAAGGAAATATACAATGTTTAAACTGTCCATATACAGTATTTAAGGTAGTTACTGAAAATTTACCTTCAATATTATGGAAATGCTATGGAAATTTTAAATAGCTTTTTTTTTTTATAAACTAACAATGCCTGCGTACATACCGTAGAAATCTGAATTCTAACACAAATGTGAAATTGTCATCTTAGCTGACAACCTTATTGCCCAGATAACTATAACATAGTTATATGATAAAATGTTCATATGCACTTTTTTTCAAACATTTCTTGACCCGGTACTATAAAAGTTATCTATTTAATATACTATTTCCTTTAGTGGCTTTAAGAGCAACAGCTCATTTAGAATGAGAGACTTGTTCTCAAAAGGTCCTCAAGCAGCATGATGACATCCTTCAGAAGGCCAAGACCGAGCAGGTCATGACTCGTTTTACCCTTTTCTTTAAATGAACTTTAATTCTGATTAACAGATTTTAAGATCCATAGCTATTTGTCTCTTGGACAGTCCATCCTTAGATGGTCAACATTCTTTGAAAATCAGACATTTCTTTGGAATTTTACTTCAAAGCTTGCTTAAAGATGGTTTTGTTCCACCCTGAAGGGCAAAAATAATAGTTGTAATAATGGAAACCTATACTTATGCATACATTTTATTATGAAGAATATGAGTGTATTCCCTTATTGCATGTTTGTATACTGGTAGCCCAAATGAAGCAATAATGAAACAGGAGTCATAAACGTTTTAAAAGTTCTGGAAAGTACCTTAGTCTGTTTATCTTTGACGCTAACTCATGAAGTCCCTAAGTGACATTTAATGGGCATCCTGGTGCAGTTATGTGGCAGTCTATGATTTTGTGTACCCATGACATCATTTCCAAAGTTTTAGTGTAGCACATGTTACAGAGCTATTGTAGCTAATTTTAGAAAGGTTTTTTGTTAATGAAAGTAAGTTTCATAATATTCAACAATTCTAATGATTTTTTTTTTACATCTTACATTTTATATGTAATCTGTTCTGAATGCAATTATTGAATGAATTGATATAAAACCAATGCATAATATGATATGTTGCATAAAACTTTTAACTCTAAAATTGTCAGGCAAAATGACATGCGGCATTCTTTCAGAATGTTTTCCATGTTTTTTCCATGCCATTTTATATCCTTCATAATTAAATTTGGTTTAATGGATGAAAGTTTAGAATAAGCAGGAGTTTGTTTGCTTCTCTAATTCAAATACCTGTAAATGCATATATGCTCAATATCAAACAACACACACATCTGTTGTACAGTATCTAACACAAATTAATCTATAAACTCCCGCAACAAACTACTAACACATTTTATTTATTTATTCTTCACACTCACTTACACCAAGGGGTAATTTAGAGTAGCCAATACCCCAAAGGAATGGTATAAGAATGGTATAAGAAACAAATTTCATGACCCTGTGTGGTGGGACCAGCACCTGCTGTATGACCATGGCACTTTTTACTATGAAGTATTAATAATAATAATATTAAGAGACATGTTACAGTTCTGTTCCAGACTTTTGTAAATGATTTTTCTAAAAGGTTGAGGAACTCTAGGGAGTTGGGGGGCCGAGTTCAAATAGACATGGCAGTGGGGAGGAATGGGGTCATGGGTCAAAAAGAAAACCAGAGGTACACATTGAGGGGTTAATTGCTTTGCTTTATGCAGAAATACTTCCCCTTGTTCAGTCTCATGGCCCGGTTTGCCCTATGACCCTTGCCTGAAATGTGCTCTTAGGTGTTTAGCTGTTCATTTGTTTGTGTGGAAATTGAGACAAATTGATTCTAATTTCATCACTCTTGACCTGCCTGATAGCGGTGACTGAGCTATATGTAAAATTGTAAATTTCAATGTAAATTGAGGTGCACATAAGGTAAGTAGATTACAATGGGTTTTGATCATTATATGTTTTCCTGCTCTGCACACCGGCCATACCTGGAACAAGAGTAACAAGAGTAGAGTGTAATAGTAATCAGCGCCATACTGTATTCCACAATCATTGATCAGTGCACAGATTTAATTATGTTTTTTCCATTTTAATTGTACAGAGCTTTTAATAATGATAATTGCAACAGCATCACAGAGTTAAAAAAAAAACTATATGGAAATAAATAAATAAATAAATAGAAAAAGTATAGACTATAATTGTCAGAGGGCGACACCGAGGGCGACGGTGGCAAAGAAAAACTTGCTGAAAAGTCAATAGGAAGAAACCTTGAGAGGAACCAGACTCAACAGGGAACCCAACAGAGAATCCCCAGTTGGGTGATATCAGATAGTATGATTATAAATCAGTCCCTGCTATATCTGTGCGCTATGAGGTTCAAAGTTAAACATAACGGGAAAGGTGTTTAAGTTAATATAAAATCTACAAATGCATTCCAAAGTTCAGCTGAGACTCATATGAAGCTTCTGCTGTTCCACTGAGCTGCATTAAGTTAATATCTTTAAAAGGCATGGTGGGAAATTAGTACTATCGTAACACTTTCTTGCTCAGAAGTAAGCGTATTGCCATCTAAAATTAGCCATATGGCTAAGTGGAACTAGTTGGGTGACAAACTTCACTGCACGATCAGGAAAATGTATGCACTCATATGCACCACATTCTTCACACAGACAGATTTCCAAAAACCTGAAGTATCCCCTTAAGAACTTAACCTATGCATTGTATGCCATCTTGCCTGTAAATCATTTTATACTGTAAATGTGCGTCAAGTAAGTCCTTTATTAAATATACTACTAGTACCTCCTGGGTCCGGGATCGATTCCTGCCTCGGATCTGTGTGCATGGAGTTTGTATGTTCTTCCCGTGCTTGGTGGGGTTCCTTCGGGTACTCCGGTTTCCTCCCTAAGTCCAGAGACATTCAGGTAAAGCTAACTGGTGCTCCCAAATTGTCTGTAGTGTGTGAATGAGGGTTTGAGCTTGTGTATGTGTGTGTGCCCTGCGATGGATTGACACCCCGTCCAGGGTATACCCTGCCTCGTGCTCCTGGGATAGGCTCCAGCCACCACCCCCTACCCCATCATTATTATTATTATTATTATTATTATTTTAATCTTGCCATAAGGAAATGATAAAATTCATAAAGGAGGGGTGGAGCTTCAGATTTGAACCATCATGGGTGGTCTACTTATCTGCTTAATGAGCTATTTATACGTGTGTGTGTGTGTTTGGGTGTGTGTGTGTGTGTGTCTGTTAGTTATTGTAAAGGTACCATACCCCAGCCTAATGGTCAATATGTGCCAAAAGCAAATATTTACTTTAGCTATTCATGGCCTCAGGCAGAGACTTAGCATAATGTGAGAGTAAAAATAACATGGAACGGAAATCTGCAATCTAAAGCCTTTCACCTTATTAGAGAAACACTTTCTGCTATGCAGACGTGATGATTGAAACAGCTGTGGAAGGATAAATAAAACATGGACAAGTCTTCCACCGTCTGTCCTGGAGGGATTTTCTATGCCGAGCACAGGATTTGTGGATATTGGTCAATTCTCATATCACTGATATGACCTTTAAACCATATAAAGCATATTCTCATATTCCCATAAGTTTAACCCTGAGATCCACAATAGCTTTGTTCATAGACAAGCAGAAATCTGAAATGTTACCATAAATCAGTAGCGTTTCGTTGATTGAATGTTTATCCTGACATTTTATCGGTTCCTCCTTCTACCTAATTTTCTTTCTCTTCCTCTTGGGAAATCAAAGCACTGGAGGGACCCACTCAGCGTCCACTCAGGAATGTCTGGAATGTATTTTTCACTGCGGGGCTGCGTGGAGGCTTGGGAATTTTGGGTCAAATCCCATACATCCTGCACTATCTTTAGACAACTTGGAAATTCAGCTTTTGCTTTTGAACAAGTCCATTAGACCTGCAAGGAATGTAAAGGTTCTTATCCTACCCCAGCTCCGGTGCCCATATTTGGAGCATGAACAGTATATGACTGTTGCCACTGATCTCAGGGACCAGGAATGTTGGCTTTTGTTATTTTTGGCTGCTTACACCATCGATTGGAACACATTAGCAATATACATCAGAACGCAAGCCTTAAATGTGAATTTCAGAGTGGCTAATAAAATTAAACAGAGAAGTAGACGAACATACTGTATGGTATGGAACAAGCTTGAAGGTACGTCGAAGAGGAAGTGTCGAGAAAAGGGGCAGGAAGTTTTGCCATCTTTTCTTTCAAACTGCTTTAATGGTGTATTTTATAAGATTAATTGCCTACAGTTGACAAAGAGTGAGAGAATGCGTGTCATTCCTTCACTGCATCGGATCTCATAAGTGGTGTATTCCTGCTTTGTGCCCAGTATTCCCAAGATAGGAGTGAATGTGACCCCCCCCCCCAAAAAAAATGCATGATTGAGAAATTCATTTTATTGCCACATAACGTTGCTGAGTCTAGACCTGACCAGCTCAAGCAACCCCAGATCATAACACTGTCTCCAGAGGACTGTATGCATGATGGGTGCATCACTTCATGTGCTTCCCTTCTTACCCTGACGCACACATCACTCTGAAACATAGTCAATCTGGACTCATCAGACCACATGACCTACAGTATTGTGCTCTCCAGCAAACTGAAGCCTTTCTTTATTAACCTCACTAACAAGTGGTTTTCTTATGGCCACATAGCGGTTTACTCTCACTGAATTGTGCATGTGGAAACATATCGTAACTGTGATTTCTACCGTTGATGTTATTTAGGAAGCAACTCCAAGAGTTTAATTGTCTCCGATCATGGTCCAGTCACTTTCCTTCTGGAAATCAGAAAAAAAATTTATTAGGTTAAAACCTGATTCATTTTTCTTATGAATCAGGTTTTAACCCATTTCTGGTCATTTCAGCAATTTTGTTTTTATGTTAATCTTAATCCTTGCTCTTGTGTGTTGCATTTTAAATAAAAGCACCCAACATAAACCAATCTATAACAATGTTACACAATCCAATCTTTGAATTTATACTCCAGCTTTAAATAAAGCACACGGTCTCTAACAAAATAAAAAATAATTTATAAAAACAGCAAGCTATAGGAGGTTGAACTTCAGGACTTAAAGGAGAGTTTTAAAGTTGGTCTGTTTCCCCAATCCTAATAGAGTTGGTGAAGCTGGGGTAAGGGATAGGATAGGAATGCATTTCATCCCCATGCAGCTCTCTGTCCTATAGTCTCATCTCATGTTATCACAGCTGTTCTGATTATCTCCTAACTCTTTGATTCTCTTTCTCACAGCAGACTTCACCACTCTTTATGCATTTCTTTAAGCACAAAGTCAGTATACTTAGCTTCATTATAACAGGTCTATTCTCACAGATCTTACTGCATTAGATTAAAGAATATGATGTGTGAATATTTTCTTTAACCAAATTGCTTTAGCGACTGCTCTTAGTAAAAGACTGAAGGGGTAGCTCAGTGCTTAAGGTGCTGGCCTAGTAATCAGAACGTCCCAGGTTCAAACCCCAGCCCACAAAATGTGCCCTTAAGCAAAGGCCCTTAAACCCTCAACTGCTTGTATGTGTAATGACAAAAATGTAAATTTCTCTGAATAAGGGCATCTGCCAAATTCCATAAAGGTGAATGTACTGCACAACCAGAAATCCATTTTGTTGTGTTGTGTGTGTTTGTGCATTAGGGGCTGCACACCACCAGTAAGGAATTGGAAGATGGTAAAGAGAAAAAAAAAAAAATCTAAATGCACTTTCTTAGGCTAAAATATTTTAGTCCATTTGAGTCAATGTTAAAGCCAACTGAACGAAAGGATAAAAAACATTCAACTTCATTAGATGTAATGTTTTATTAGACTAATAATATCCACATAGTGATATGATGATATACATCATACATGTGCCCACTTGTACCCATTCTAAAGATGGATTTGCTGTTGCTGTCTTTTAAAGCTTAATAGTGAATACGTAGTGGCATAGTGAATTCCACTATAAGTGGTGCTTGGTGCAAATGGGTTGTAAATCACTATCCAGTTTTAATCAGCAAGTCTGAGATCAGATAAACTCCCTGAGAAGGCCTAAAGAAGAAACCGTAAGAAGAACCGGCCTTAAAAGAGAGCCAATTGTCATCTACTCTAGGTGACCCAGGATATTGTGATTATCACTCATTTCCTTTCTAGAACTTTGTGCTTTAGTGTCAAAGTGTGATTGTGTAACTAGGAAATTCATTATATATGTTTTAGTCTGTTTTGTTGAAGTTATCAGATGTTGCCTGATGTAGACTTGTGTGCAAAAATTGTTTGTTGAATTGAGTCCTAATGATATCCTGACGGTTGATGTCCTTAAACATCATAGCAAGGTCCAGAATCCAACGCATGGTTTTTCAGAGGTTGTTCATATGGGGTCCATCCTCAGCAGACGTGGGGCATCATGATGGATCAGGCAGATCTGGAGAGCAGAAGGGGTTAGTTTCCAATTCATGGTATCTCAGGAGTAGCAGGTGTAGTGTGTGTGTGTGTGTTTGTGTGTGTGAGAAAGAGAGAGAGAGAGAGAGAGAAAGAGAGAGAGAGAGAGAGAGAGAAATTTTTATCCCATTCTACAGTATCATTCAGACAGTAAGGTATTAAAAAATTATAATGCATGCCATGTTTTTTTTTAGGTGCATCTATAATCATAATTGCTTAAGTGATCAAATTGCCTATTTTAAGTACTGACTAATCTCACTGAACTCCTTGCCAAACAAAGCACTTTGCAAAAATATCTCAGCCGCTGTTTCTCTTTCATGACTGTATACACAAGACTAATGGATCTGAGAACTCAGTAGTGTTTTTTTTTTTTTTTTTAAATTCCTATCTTTATCCAATGAAAACATAATCATTACAGGAATGTTAACTTTTTTTTTTTCAGAGGTAGAGACAAACCGCTGACAGATGAATGAGAGGAAGTGGGGAAGAAATATTTGGAATGGGCAGGGCAGTGAGGAAAGGAGGGCAACTCTTACACTACTTATACCGTCTCCTTATCGTCTGTCTCAGCTAATAGAGGAGTGATGTTAAACTCAGCGAGGGTTGTATGGGGAATTTTAATTTCAGAGCTTCTTCATTATGTAGCTTTGAATGTATTTAAATAAGAATTGTGTACTAATTTATATCATATACATATTGCAGTATGTAGATTAAATTGTTTTTACTGTGACAGGCTGCAAAGTGGCTAAAGAGACAATTCAATAGTTGGTTAGCAGCAACCTCATTTCCCCTCTCGTCTGTTCCAAACATTCAGCATCACCAGTATACTAATCACCGACTTGATCATCTGCACCTGTTTCTCGATGGTTACTGCGTTAAGTTAGATGCTTTTTATTTTTGAATGATTCATAAATCACTGTGTGGCTTAACAAACAAAAAAAGATTCCTCTGAAAGTGCTCAGGTACAGGGACTGGACTAAAAATGAGAGACAAAAACTTTCCCAGGTGATGCTGTAACCTCTCGCAGCCGGAGGTCTAGAGAGAGCTGATTGGCTGAGCTCTCTCAGAGGGAATCACGGCTCTACTGCCAATCAGGGGCGTCTGTGAGCTCACGCAAGCGGAAGGAGCGGATAGCGCTGTCCTCCGAGTGTGTTACGCCGCCCCCCAAGTCGTGAGTGAGCAGTTCGAAAAAAAGATGACGTTGGCTGGCGTCATGTAGTTCGGAGGAAACACGTGATAGTCTTCGTCCCTTCCGACTTTAGTAGTAATAGCCTTAATGTGGGAGCCCCCTAGTGATGGGGAGGAATTGGACACGACTAAATTAGGGAGAAAAATCAGGAAAAAATCTGAAAAAAACTTTCCAAAAATAAAAGCAAAAAAAAAAAAAGTCCTTCAGGAAGCCTGGAGAACTATTCCTCAAGACTACAGTAAAAATACACAAAAGCCTCCTGGCTCCTTGAAAGCTAAATATGATAAATAGAATCACAGCTGTATATCGGCTGGAGTCAAAACAGAAGATACGAGGTGGTATTAAAAAGTTTTGAGACTAGTTGAGACACAGTCACAGGGAGCACCAATCTTCATAAGTCAGTGTGCCAAAAGACATCATCCATTGTACATCGGGCAACTGGTGCAATGTCTCTGGTGCAGAGACATTTGACATGATTCGGCAAGTTTATGGCGATGCTGCATGGAGTCGTTCGAGGGGTTTTGAGTGGCACGTGCGCTTCTAGAACGGAAGAACATCAATGAAAGACGACGAGTGATCAGGAAAACCTTCAACGAGCTCAACCCCTGGAAATGTCGAAACCATTCGGCAACTTGTTCACGATGATCGTCAGAGAACTTCCTCACCCACAGTACTCACCAGATAATAATAAAGTATTAATAAGTAAGTATTAAAGTACTTTCTTGTAAACAGGCTAATCTCGAAACTTTTTTGATGCCACCTCGTACAGTATAACCATGAGCTATGTGTCTGATTTTTTTTCTTAGCAACCACTTATGTGTTTTTTTATACATACAAGTTAAAAACAATTGTATATAATCTGACGTGTATCAAATTCATATATATGAAATTCATAGTCAAATATTGAAGCTCCACACTCCAGGTGGGAAACAGTAATCTATTCGTGTTTTAAAAAAAATACATTTATTAGCTTGCAGTTGTTCAGTTTGGGTGGATCACAGAGCAGCCCAGGCCACAAGCACTTTATTCACTTTAGCACAAAAAAGAGGAAAGGAGCAAGAGACTGCATAATTCCTTCTCAATCCATACGGGTTTAGTGAGGTCACCGGGGAAAACCAGGCTGTGACATCAGTCGACTAACTGGAAGTCATGTCACCTCTTTTGTCTAGACTCCTTTTCTGTTTTTCTTTTCTCTCTGTGGCTTTGGAGTGATTACTGCTCAGGGGCCACACATTCCTGCAGGGTTAGCACGTCATTCCAGAGATGTTCATAATTGCACAGCCAATAGCTTTCAGATTGATTGTTGTTTTGTGTGTGTGTGCGTGTGTGTGTCTGTTCCTGTGTGCATACCTTTAGACTAAGAACAGGACATCAACGACTACAAACCTTTCTTGCATTCCTTTCCTCTTTCTCTCTCTCAAACACACACACACACACACACACACACACACACACACACACACACACACACACACACACACACACACACACACACATATCTGCACACATGCCTACACTCTGCACTGTTTTTCTGCTTAGGCTGTCCTGTTTATTTTTCTGGCCTCATAAAGAATCAGCTCTGTCATCACTCCTTCACCCAGCCAGTGCTATAAACTGAAAATGTGCTACTTGCATCTCTCCTCATTAAAACCTATAAAATCCCAAATGCCTGCATGTGCGATTTCAGCTCATCTGTTTTCAGCTGCGTAGTATTAAAATGCCTGTTTTAATTTCCCCTCTCTTACAATCGTCTCGTTCATGTTTCTTTTTCGGTCACTCCGTAGTCTCCATAAGATCATGTGGTCATGCCCGAAGCTGGAAAAGGCAACAATAGCAATTACATTTAAAGATTCCCCACCAACATATTGATGGTCTAAGAACAACTACATTGCAATTAGTTGAATACTATGCATTTATACAGTATAGAACATTTATGGAAATTATACCGCATGTAATAAATAGATGAGTCTTCTGTGACTGTAATATTTCTATAAACCAATGTATGTTTTATAACCTGATCACTGAGAGGGAAATAATCAGTTCTGTTCATTTTGCTTAATGAGATGTCATTTTATTAAGTCAGTTAAACATTTTCAAAAAGTTGACTGATGCATCAAATTCATTGTGTAAGCAAACTACACTCTCTATTTAACTTAGCAAATAACCAGTCACGTCAGATGAGTTTTCCGACATGTTTTTATCACATACACTACTGTATATCTCAAGAAAAAACGAAAAAAAAAAAAAAAACAGGTGTGAGAACGTCGTTGCTTGTTGAGAAATCTTTACATTAGCATCATGTTTTAAGCAGGCTGTGGTAAAACAAACAACCCCCCCTAAAAAAAAAATACAGAAATCATTACAGCGATATTCGATGTATAGTATACACCGCACTCACACACACAAACACACACACACACACACACACACACACACTACAAAACCCTGTTGTGGACCAAGCGGACTTTTTTGTCCTTAAAACACCATTTATTTCCACAAAATAAGTGTTGTGTCACTGATAATTAACCAAACTACATATTTTTTAATACTGTAAGTTGAACCATATTTAAAACGTGGATAAATATTATAACGACAATCTTCTGGTCAATGAAGGCACACAACAACAAAAAGTTAGCATTTAACAAATGCATTTCGCAAAAAAAACAAAAAAAAACAACAACAACAAAAAAAAACAATGGCCATGGGAATAACGTACAATAATATTATACATGAAAGATTAAATAACAATAGAACATTTAAATACATACTGTATAAATACACAATATCCAGTTAATTACTGCAATATGAAAATGACCTTAAGTGATAAATATGTGCTAACATTTTTTTTTCCAGTTTTGCAGTTATAGAAGCGTAGAATTTAGTTTTTCTTCTGTTTCTTTGTTAATATATATGTAGACAGATCATATGCTCCTTACTGCAGCTTGTTACATACATACAGTTCTGTGCAAAAGTCTGGAGCCACCTCGCATTTCTTAAATTACATTAAATTAAATTAAATAATTTAGATTCAATTTAAGAAATGGGAACTTTTTTTTTATTTTAACTGTGACAGTCTGCAAATTGCTGTTACAAAAAGATGCAATAAAACTATTTAAAATTTTATTTCAAAATTAAACAGTAAAAAACGTTATATTAAAATAACGTTTTTTTTTTATTTTAAATCTAATTTAAAAAGTTTTATTGCTATTATTTTCTATTCTATTTTATGATTATCTTCTTCTCTTTTATGTAAAGCACTTTGAATTACCATTGGGTATAAAATGTGCTCTACAAATTAACTTGTCTTGCCTTGCCTTGAAACTGTTCAGGTACGGGGACTGGACTGAAAATGAGAGCCAAAAAGTGAGAGCCAAAAGGAGAACTATTCATCAAGACAACATTAAA
>JAOVVA010000016.1:3311130-3333105 GCA_028565275.1 Leiocassis micropogon
ATATATAAAATTACTATAGACTACATAAAAAAAAGTCTAGGTCATTAGAAGCAAAATAAGAGGTGGTTCAAGACTTTTGCACCCTACTATATAAAGCACATTTGTCTTAAAGTGTGGCTAGTTAAAAGGAAAATTCCACTGCCTTGAAATGAAGCCAGCCACACTTAATCATTTGCATAACAACCTGAAAGCAAAATGCATCAATAAAAGAAAAAAAAAGAAAAAATACTAACATAGTATAATAATTAGCACTGTCGATCCAGTTAAAGGTAGTCTGATACACAGAAAAAGCACTGCACTTTCACAAAACTCCAAAGCATCTATTGTTTTGTTAGGTTTAACTGTACAATCTTGAACCTGACTTTTTTTCTTCCTTTTTTAACAAGCCATTTATTGTATATTTTTGTAAAAGGTTGTTTTTCATGACCTGTCATGTTTTGGAATGAACAGCATTTTGACACTCTGCTGATATTAAACAGGAATAGCCTACTCCGCTCTTTTCAATAGCGTCTGTTGTTGAAGTTCAGGGTGTTCCTGGATTTACTCTGTAGGTTCCACCCAGTACCTCCAATGTGTAACGCCACATGTTTAAATGGCTCAGTCTACAAGCAGTAGGGTTTATGTGAGAGTCACTCTAACTATTCTGGTGTGACCTCTGACCTCAATATGTGCTTTCTGTAATGTCATGGTTGAGTCAAGCCGACATAGCGTTGACAGTCTAGACTTGGACCTTGCAGTTCAGTCTATAAACAATAAAGACTTTTTTTTGTGGCCATGCAGATTCATATGCTCAGGTATTTATAAATAAATAACTTGGTGACAAAACTTTTTTTTTTGTTTGTTCGTTTGTGCTGTATGTCAGTAGTAAGCAGTCAGGTTTGTACTGTTTCTATGGAGGACAAATGTATCTATAAGGTGCTTGTCCTTATTCTTCCTGGGTCACTTAGTTGAAAGAGAGAGGAATCAACATGATGACATACTGAGCTCCACAGCTTTAGATTTCCCTTCTTGTAGCATGTAAACATAATGCAGTTCGAGGTCAGTGATTGAATGCGTGATTGATTATTCCCGTTTGCCGTAGCCTTTCACGCACACCTTCTCACTCCCTTTCTAACTGAGACGGTTGCTAATGTTCAGGGCCTGCTGATACACCTGAGTCACATCATCCATATCTCCTAGTAAGGAGAAGCTGCCGTTGTCCCCAGGAGAACCCGGTGGGCTGCGTGTGCTCTTTAAACCAGGAAGGGGCGCTGCTGTTTGCAGTCCCCTAAATCCTGCTATCTGCAGTAGATCCTCGGCTGAGAGGCTGCCCCTGATATTGGGTTTAGGAGAAGCAGGTGGCCAGTCCACCGCCATACTCGCCATCCCTATCTCCTCCCTAACAATGGCTGAGGGTCGACTCTGACTCTGTGGGAGGTTTGAGTCCAACGTGGGTGCCATGTGAGATGAGTATTTCCCGTTCCTCTTCAATATGCCCTTCCTCCCAGGTGCCCTTTTAGGAGGTGAGCCATTGGGAGGTGGAGCCACGGTGCTTCCTAGCAACTCGGAGGACTCGCTACCCTCTGGAGAGGAATAGTAGCCAGACTCACGCTGATGGTTGTTTTTCAGAATGCCTTTCATAGGAAGAGAGGGCATCATTTTGGCTGGTGAGCCACCTGCTGCTTCCTCTCTCTCAGGACTCGAGATGGGTTCAACATCTCTGTAGCAGATGGAGCGTCGCAACTCAGCTTCGCACAAACTTTGGGAACGCTGATCTCCGGTGCTCGACCGAGTTTTTAGGATACTTTTGGGCCTCTTGACGGCTGGCTTCTCCTCTAGAACCGCCCTAATGCCACCCTCATTTTCCTTTGAGGATCTCCTGAGTCGACGGGTTGAAATGGTGCCAGTGGTGTTGGCGCCTGACTCGGTGCAGGTCAGTTTGCTTGGCTGAGTCTCAGTGCGACTCTGCCAGTCAATAAAGCGAGCGAGCATAGGTGAGCTGTTCTCTCGCTGAGTCTGGCAGTCACATACACTGGTCTTCCAGCCCCAGTTGACCCACCAGTGGTTGGCGATGTCCTCTACAGTGGCCCGGCGATCTGGGTTTACCATCAGCATCCAACGAATCAGACCACGAGCATCTGGTAGTACAGACAAAGAATTTGAAGTCATTGATGGAAGGACATTGATGTGTACCAATGTTAATAATAGAGAGATCACACATGTACCTGATGACTGAGGAGGTTCCCTGTACTCCCCTTTGCTGATTTGGCGTATGAGTCTTTTGTGATCACCTCCATCGAAAGGCATTGTGCCGTACACCAGAGTGTACAGCAACACACCAAGAGCCCAGCTATCGACCTGCCAGTACAGAGGGATATTGGTCAAAACCCATACGTAGGATAATCAGAAGTGGGTTAAGAGTCGGTTTAAACTAAAACAAACCAAACAGAGCTGTATGATAAGTTACAATTTGACCTTAGATTTTCTCAAGTCTATGAGAATTAGGCATGTTGCGGTAAAGTGATGAATTCAAACAATCGTCTTGAGTTATTCCAAGATCCCATGCTACAGTATGGTGCGGATGGAACTTTAGCTCTGCAATTAGTTCCCATTCAATCAATGTGTGTATATGGCTTTGTGTTAGTCCAACTAATTGTGTTAGTCTGTCAAAAACCGGACTATTAAAATAAATGTAAACATTCTAGTCCGACTGAAATCATACTACATCAAACATCTCAAAGGTGGACTAGCACACCTGGATAATATGAGTGGGAGTCAAGCTACTTTTTGAATGTAAACTTAATTGGACACAAAAATCGGCCTGGGTAACAAAACGCGCAACATCGGAATAAGCCACTAATAATATGGTAATGTCATTTCCCTTTAGATGAAACCATGTACAAAATGTACAGCGACTGATTTGATCTGTGATGTAAAAGGTCAACTGAGAATAAAATACCAACAAGCTAAAAAGGGGGCATATCACCACTTATTACAGCGGATTCAGACTTACTTTGGTCAATAAATCGATTCCCCTGCCGTGCTTGTCTACTGGAACATGGACAGTTGTCCAATTAAATGGCCTAGCCGGGCTATAACCATAGCTCAACTTAACTGTGCATGTAAAAGTTTGACTTTTGCAAAAGTAAAAGAAAACCACATAACCATGGTTTCATGTTATTCCGTAATCTTTGTCCTCTCATTAAATGTTTGGCAGGAAGTAGCAGAGATCATTTACATATACAGCATTTGGCAGACCCACTAACCAGAGCAACTCGTATTTATCTCATTTATACAAATGAGCAGTTGAGGGCTGAGGGCTTTGCTCAGCAGCCCAGCAGTGGCAGCTTGGCAGTGCTGGGGTTTAAACTCCCAGTTTTTTTATTGGTAGTCTAATGCCTTAAGCACTAAGTTAGCACTGTGCTTCTTTTAAGTGTGCAGCTAGGTTCCTTTGCAAAAATTTAAATGAAGCGAGTAAGAAGTTTAGGATCTAGCATGTAAATCATACCCACGAGTGATAACAGTAGCAGTCGCTGGCACAGACATAGACCTGAGTCTGCTGCTTGGTCCATAAGCCTGAAACCTGAAACCAAGCCATTGTACAGTATACTGTATATTATCTTTGTACATTTCCTTATCTAACCTAATTAACACCACTTCTCCTCATAAGCCTTAATCAAAAACACCATTGTTCTGGAGCTCCAGAGACACATAAATCAAGGCAATGTTTTTCTTCTCGATGCTGGAACTTCGCACTTCTTGTCTGCTCCCGAATGATCGCGATTAGACTGAAGAATTTTAGCAATCAGTCAATGTACAATAGCTGATTAGAGCACAGGAAAGTCCACTCCCATGATTGCTGACCTGTCTGACCCACAGGAGATGAGAGGACTTCTGTGATTGCTGGCACAAGAAAGAAGTGTGGAGCCTTTCCCATCGAGCCGGAAAATTGTTATGAAAGAATCACTACGGGGCCAGTGGAGGAATGTGGTGTGTGTGTGTGTGTGTGTGTGTGTGTTTGAGAGAGAGAGAGGGTGAGCAAGAGAGTGTAGCACTTTGCATTTTTTCTAGATCTATATCTACTGTATGCATGACTATCAATATCAATATAAATGTTTTTATGCATCAGAAATAATTTATATGATCTTTGGACACCTTTTCTTTTTTAGCTGCTTGCTGACAGAACAGCAAGTGTTTGGGTGCCACATTACCGCTGAATTCTGTAAATAGTTCTGAAATTAGTCCACATTCCAGCTGGCAAACACGCTGATTGTCTAACATATTACAATCCAAATGGCTGACTGGGTCCTTGGATGAACCTTTGTCCTTACCGTGTAACACATTTAGCCTTGTGGCATGCGAGTGCGTTGGTGCGTGTGTATTTTTGTATGTTATGTACCTTCACTGGCTTGTCATCAAGGAAAAAAAAAATTGTTTTTTTTTTCCCCAGCCTCTTATCTTTAGTGTTAATGAGCAGTAAAGTATGTCTGATTAGGTGTTGATGTGCCTCCAGGGTCTTATCTTTCTTTTGTGCTCATTTTCATGTTCCGATTAGAAAATTCAGTCCATTGTTCGGTTTTAAATCTCACAGGCTTCGGCTTAGGGGAAATATTTGTGGTCTCACAATCACCCATACAGTATTATTGACCTGGAACCATAGTGGTGAAGTAAAATTTAAAAAGCACTCATTATCTTTAAGCAAACACCACTTATGCTTAAACAAACTTTGCTTTACTTGATGCATTGTTGCAACACTTTGTATTTTTCGTTTTACCTAAACGCCTGACTGGTTCACTGATAACTGCTCACTGATAGATATTTGCCCTGGTTTGTCCATCCAGCACTGTTCTGCCGTCCTGTATAGCTAAAAATGCGACATGCTATGTATTACTGCCTTGCATTTGGACACTCTATTCTTGAGTACTATTATTTCCGGCAAAGGACAAAGTACACAAAAAGTCCTCTACTTGAGTAAAAGTAGAGACTTTAAGTGTTAAAAGTACTGCGCTTGCATTAGCTCACTATAGCCTTTCAGTCATAGTAAGAGTCTCTCTCTCGCTGTGCTTCCTGGCTATGAATGTGCTATTTCCATTGCTGTCTCCACTTCTCCACCTCATTTTCGGAGGGTTATCCCTGCTTCAAATGATACACACTACTGTGGTTATGTAACGCAATGCCATGCAGAAATTTAGTCAAGTAAAAGTACGCATATATGTTGTAGGATGTAGTAGAGTAAAAGTAAAGAAAAAAATAGTATTGACTAATCAAACTACTCAAGTAAAGTACAGATATGTGAAATATGTACTCGAATACAGAAAATATACTTAGTTACTTTCCACCTCCGAAAAGGTTATTGCATTGAGTTGTACAAAAATGACACTGTAAATCTACAAACCTGATTTATTTATCAGACTCCAATCCGGCTACTACTGTTCTGTAAGCCGCTCTGGATAAGGTCCTAAAACGACTACTGTTAATGTCCATGGCTCACCTCTGGTCCTCGATATGGCCTTCCATTTACAATTTCAGGTGAGGCGTAGAGAGGACTGCCGCAGAAGGTCTGCAGAAGCTTGTCTTTGTGGTAAAGGTTGGACAACCCAAAATCTGCAATCTGGAAAAAAACATAAGAGATGTACAGATGTTTCAGATCTCTCTCTCTCTTTTTCTTTATCAGTAACAGTAACTACATGGACAAAACTGGACAACTGTTGCACGCTTTACCTTTATATTGTAATTGTCATCTAGCAGCACATTTTCCAGTTTTAGATCCCGGTGCACGACTCCTTTCTGAAACATAATAACAGCATCATGAGATTTCTATTCAATCCTAAAAAAAACAATTAGCCAATTATGACCTGGATCACATTTATATCCCAATATTACAATTTTTTATTTAACACACTGGACTAAATTTAGGTCTCGACATTTGCAAGTCTCTTAGCAGGTGTACCTCTAATAGAAAAGCATATCTGGCTTGGAAGTAATCTATTTCTCCTGTGTTTAAATCCTTTCACTATCTAAACTCAAGCTGTCATGCTTAAACACACCCACACACTGCTTTTTTTCCACATGTCCGCACATATACTAGAGGATATGTGTCCTACCCTGCACTTCCTGTGCTATATCCTGACCTCTCCTCTGTCATGCTGGCCTGCCTGGGTGTACTGCTGTGGTCAGCAGGGTGGTGGCTGGAATCCCCCAGCTGAGCAGAGGATGACATCAGCAGCCAGATGTGCTAGCCCACCCCTAACCTGTCCTGACCAGATGTTAGACTTTTTTGACCAAATCTAAACATTAGCCTCTGTGATCTCTGTGCTGTTCCTTTGAGTTTAGTGATATAAGCAGTGTTTATGGGAATATAAACCTACTTCACAAGTTTGAGGAGCAGCTTGATAACAGCTATGTGTACATAGCTGTAGGTGTGAGAATAGAGAGAATGTAAATACAGTGGTATAAAATGCTTTTGAAAATCTGAGCTATAATGTGGAAACGTGCACATTTGCGACATAAACAGGAATGTAATAGCTGTTTTAGATGAAGAGTAGGAGGGACAGTAAGTGATCTGTGACTTTATGGGATATTTTATGTCAAATCAAATGGGACTTGTGATGAAATTTAAATGTAAAAATAGTACAAACGTTTTAAAATAGTCTATACGTCCATGAGTGACATCCATGATCCCGGCCAAGGTGACTTGGAGCCCAATACAGTCAATTCTGTGAACATTCACACGAGTGGAACGCCTGATCCTTAAATCAACAGATAACCTGTTGCCAACTTGTGGGAGAGACGCATTTGCCTGTGGGAACTGTGCACACAACCGTAATGAACGCCATATGAACCTTACAGCACCTCTGGGAGTTATTCCTACATCCCCCATGCAGTCCTGACTTCACTCCAAGCCTTTTCCAAAAATTTGGGCCATTAAAGGAGTTCTTGGAAGACCAGCTTTTCAGACCTGAAGCATGCAGTCTGATCATGGCTCTGTATTGAAAATACTTTCTCTTTACCTTGATGGTATCCTAGCACTAGTGGAACACAGGGATAAGTGCATTAGCGTAGCAGGGGATTATATAGAGAAATAAAGGTAGTTTTCTGGTACAATCAAAAGTCCTGGTTTGACTTGAACGGTCCTCGTACAGTGTAGCACTGATTTGTGATTATATTAAAGATTTGCATTTATCATTGATAACGGTGTTATTTCACATTAAGTTGGTCATGATGTGATGGATCATCTTGAATTGACCGTTAGGGAGCGGTTTACTCTTTCATTGACTTGACCGGAGTCTTTTATGCAAGTTATTGCTAAGCAGCTAGCCAAATTTCTCAGGGAATAAAATGTATGAGCCATAAAATCAGAAAATAAAAAAAGCATTTTTACTGTAAAAATAATTTTAAAGCTAGCATTAAGTGATTCTGCTGTTTGTCTCAAATCGGTTGTAACATTTTCTTCTAGCCGGGCATACACAAATAGCTAGCGGTTAGCATTAGTCGTATTTCAGTTCATTCTTGCCTACAAGCCTTGATGTGAGCAAGACATTTCAGGAAATAGTAAAAAAAAAAAAGATTTCAGTTAAATATATATATTAAAAAAAGGTATCAGGCACCATAAATAGCATGTCCCAATATGCTACATTCTTCTTATATGATAGAAATTTAGAAGTGATTATATTTAAAACATATAACAACCTTACTTTTTATTTACTTATATAAATTGAACGCTAAGGAAAATCCATAAAAATTCCCAATATTAGGTTATTCCCATTACAACATATATACGAGATGGTATCAAAAAGTTTTGAGACTAGCTCTGGCAAACAAGCGGCCAGTACAAGGCTGAACGCTTATACTTTAACTCTTATAAGTCAGTGTGCCAAAAGACATCGTCCTGTGTACATCGGGAGCTGTGAAACTGGTGTGATTCTGACCACGTGCTTTACCACGTCTGCGATTTCATCATGGACAGAAAGTTAGAACAAAGAGAGGCCGTGAAATTATGCGTGAAGCTGAGCAAATCTGCCACAGATATTAGAGACATTTGACACGGTAGAGCAAGTTTTCATCAATGCTGCAATGAGTTGTTCGAGGTGTTTTGAGTGGCACATGCACTTCAAAACTAGAAGAACATCACTGGAAGATGACGAGAGATCAGGAAGACCTTCAACGAGCTCAACCTCCGGAAAATGTAGAAACCATTCGGCAACTTGTGCACGATGATCGTCTGAGAACTTCCACACCCACAGTACTCACCAGATAATAATAAAGTATTAATAAGTAAATAGTAGGTAATAAAGTACTTGTAAGCAGAGCTTATCTTCGCAGCCGTTCCCTCACCACTCTCTCTATTATTTTCTCTTTAAGATAATAAAACCAAAAAAATAAACAACTTATTTTACATTTTACACTTAAAAGTCCTTTACAACTAAAGTTTATTTTAAAATTATTTATATTTCTCTATATTTCTAATTTGTAAATTCTCTTATTTCATACTGAAACTTTCTTTTGAAGTTTTGAGGTCATCAGCAGTCATATAAGCATTTCGCATGACTGTGTATGTGACGAAGAACATTTTCATTTAAATTTGATTTATTCAGCATGTTATTGAGAAACCGCAAAACTTTTTTGTCCTGATGCCTTTTTTTCAATTTGGACATAATGTTATTTTGGGATGAACTCAAAATGACTGCTTTAGATGAAAGGGTTTCCCGAGCTTTCTCCTTTAACACGTATGTTATGTGGAGCGACAGCGCAACAGTTCCTGTCAGAGTCTAACCTCTCACCTTGTGACAGTGATGTACAGCTGAGACAATCTGCCTGAAGAAGTGTCTCGTCTCTCTCTCGCTGAGCTTACGCCGCTCGCTGATGTAGTCATACAGCTCGCCCTTGCTGGCGTACTCCATTACGATGACAATCTTGTCCTTATTCTCGAACACTGTGCAGACAGACGGAAGGGGGGAATAAGACGCATTGTGATTATACTAGTTCCATTCTATATGGGTGATTATCATGGGATTTCTTTCTAAGGCAATTAAAATGGCCTGAATACCAGACATGGAGACGGGAAGCGTGAATGAATATGCCGGTTTGAGTCTTTATCGTTTATAAATGCTCATGTCTTCTTTCAGCTCTTACTAATGGATTTAGTGCTGGATTTTAGCTGGTTTAGTTCTGCTTCCTGTCATGGCACAGAGCCATGCTGCTGAGGTGCCAGGGGACGGCATGGAAGCACTCCAGCCCCTCTGGAATCAGTCATGGACACCCCGCTTAGGAGCTGCCAGAGCTAACAGGTGTGTGGTGCAGTGTGTGTGTGTGTGTGTGTCTGTGTGTGTATATCGGTATGCATGTGGGCGAGAGAGTGAAAGAGTAGTGAAAGTGGCTGTAGAGTGATGGGGTCTTGTCCTGGGACAGTATAATTGCACAGTGTATTGTACCAAGCGCTGTAACACCACATCTCTCACGTCTGCTCACACATGACACACATGCCTTCACCTTCACACACTCTTCTAATTTTACAGTACAATATTTATGATCTTATTATTTGTTTTTATTATTTTGATGTCTCATAAGTCAATAAATTTCTTTCTTTTTTTTTTTTTTCATTTTCTTACTGATCATTCTGCCGATGAGCTTCCTCAGCACTTCTGATCAATGTGGAAACATAATGCATTATCTATTCTGTATGTATTAGACAATGTATAATGTATATGTACTATTACAGTACATAATGTATTAGTCTTCAGAAAGAGCTTTATCCTGCAAACACACCCCGGAAAGTACCTTGTGCAGGATGCAAAGACACAGCACATACCCACACACTCATATATTCGCACCCCGCACTCTTCCCATGTGAGATCTTTTCGTCGTAGTCTGACATATATTCAGTGAGATGTGACTCTTTTCCGGCCTTTACTTCCAATCCAACATGACCAGAATTAAGTAAATATCGAATGTCTGTTGACAACTTATAAGAAAAAAGTGGTCTGCTTTTTATAAACCGCACTCAGGTACGGTCCGATCATGTCATTTTAAATATGGCTTTACCGAGGTCATGTGAATTTACATTCCTCTCTTTTCCCACATGAAGAACATTTAGATAATTGATTCAGTTGTTATGTCTGCCCTGTGTGGGGGCTAAAATCTGTATGTTCTGGAGACGCTACCACATTTCAACAAGGTAAAACAAACAACAGGAAGACACAGCATGTCTAAATGTGTATGCATGTCTGTGAACATATTTTGCTGAGAATCATCCTGATCTCCAGACTCGTCAGAGTGGGAAACACATGATAACATGCATAATCACTCACCTTCGTATATAGATATAATGTGTGGATGGCGTAGGGAAGACATGATCTCGATCTCTCGGCGGATGTGAACCATGTCCTGTTCGTCTTTGATCTTCTCTTTACGGATGGACTTGATCGCGACCTAAACAAATCAACAGAAAGATACAAATTAAATGTGTACTCTGTTAGCTAGAGCCGGCTGTTTTGAAGATTTCTCCTTGTGTTGACTGTGTGGGTATCGACGCTTCTCTCCACCTTATTTAAAGATCGTAGGACATGACACAGACAAGAGCTTTGCCTTTGAGTAAATACTTTCAATGACATTGTTCTGACTTAAGCACCATGGACTATCTGTAGCGTACTGTACAGTATATACACCAATCAACCATAACATTAATCACCAAATATTCATTAGTAATTTGGTGATAGGATCATGGGCACCCAAGGCTCTCCCGAAGCCATTTGGTCTTAATGGCCAAAGGCCAGCCAGTCTTGTCCGATCTCACAAAAAAAGTAAATGCAGCATAAATTGCCAAATGTAGTCAATGCTGGACACAACAGAAAGGCACCAGAACACCCAGCTCATCACAACAGGCCACGGCCTCTAATTTCCCAGATCCCAATCTGATTGAGCACCCATCGGATGCTCCGAACAAACGAGTCTGATCCATGGAGGTCCCACCCTGAAACCCACAGCATCCAAAGAATTCGCTGCCAACATTCTGGTGCCAGACACCACAGCACACCAACAAATGGGCCAGAGCTGCCTGGTGGCACATGGGGAACCCAAAACCTACGTAGTTTTATTGTCAATGGTTTTCATCCTTGTGCATATGGTATATATTCTTAACATTAACAATTACAGCTGTGATGTTGATTAATAAATATCCTGATTACATTTATAACTTGAGATCGTTTGGAAGATATCTTGGGTAACAGTACAGTATATGTCAGTAAATGTTGCGCATTTATTAATTACCTTTTTTTTCTTGTTGTTATTGGAAATTACTTCAAGAGTAATTTCTATCCATATATTTTTTCTGTATAATTATAGATTGCCTCTGAAGTTCCTGAAATATTTGATTATGAAAACCAAAAGATATCCAGGTACTGATTTGTCCTAAAGGAAGCTGATAGGTTTATTAGTCAGCTGGACGTCCACTAATGACAGTTACATCATAAAGGTCTAATGGGTCGAGAAGGAACGCCTTTTTCCTCCCCAACAGTGTTACAGAGAGAACAGAGGCAGGAAGGCGAAGTGTAAGGGAAGTGCTTCCTGCCTCCAGACACCCTATGCAATGACTCATTAGCTGACTTGGAATTCTTCAGGGCAATTGCAGTAACAGCTAGACCACCCGACAATGCTTGAGGAAGATAACATCGATGGCGTAAGTGGTTCAGAATGTTGGACCTACTGTAGTGCTTGTATGTAGGCTGCAGCAGAAGAGAGTTGCACTAAGTGAAAGTAGGTTCCTGAAAGGACGAACAGACATCTCAGAATCCTCTGCGCCACAGTAGTTATTATTAGCTTATTCCCCTTCCGCTCTCTCTGAACGGACATTACGGATCTAACGCAACCGGATGGAATTCGGTGCATCTCACGGATCGAGAATCTTCATTCGTTTATTAATTCATTCCCATTGGAAATGCTAAAGAAGCACATCATTACACACTCTATTATATAATGTTATTATAAAGGATAACGGGAGTATAAAGGGATTAATCAAGCTATTCAGGTTGGACATTTTATGAGCCAGCAAAGTCAAATCTAGGGATTATACCTACAGGAAGTCTGCTTTCATGTTCCTGTTCTGAGTCATAAAATAGACCAGGGGAAATGGTGCTGAGAGCCTGACTTCCTGTCCAACCTGTGTCATTCACAACTCCGTCCTGCTCTGGCCTTTTACGGGCAAAAGCGATACACCTGACCGACATGCCAAAAATATCATTCTTTAGAAAAACCATTCACACCAAAGAGGGTGTGAATCTCCAAGCCAATAAACAGTGTGTTGTACTGTATGTTTTTAAGAGGGAAAAAAAACGTGTGTGTGTGTTTGGTCCATGTGTGGTTTAGAAGCACACTAGGGGCTCAGTATGTCAAAATACGCTTTCACTATAATTAGGGTCAAGTTCCTTTTAGACCTGACCTTAATTATAGTGAAAGCATAAACTCATTAAAGTCATATGACTTTAGGGAGGCGCACACAGACACGCCCGGGCAGGGCTCGAAGCCTGGGCACTGGCTACGGATCATTAAGCAGGCCTGTGTTTGATGCATATGCCAGCTGGCTTGAGGCTTCTTCGGAGTGTAAGCTTCGGTTTAAAGGTACCTTAACTCTCTCGCATACAGAGACGTGCATTGTTCAAGACAACAGGTGTGCTGTTTTATCTGAGTGGTTGTTTGGATGAAAGCCTGTACGCTGATCCGGCGGTGCGTGAAGGAACTTGAGGAAGCAAGTTGCACAAAATTACACTCAGAACATCTCACTGGAAAGAATGGCCCTTATCACAAGAGTCATTATTAATATTGAGTCATGAGTCTGAGTGTGAGAATGAATCAAGCATTCTTAACACTCCGATTCGACTGGAGGAGTACACTAGAAGTCTGAGAATGCAAGGCTAATTATAATCTCAGTGACGTCAGGCTCGCTTATGAAGCTTTTCACACAGCTGGAAGGAAGCATGGAAGCGGTTTTTGGTTTTCTAGGATCTCAGCAAGACTGTGAAATCATCTTGAGCGCGTGGCATTTTTTCGAGCATTCCTCAGCGAATTCTGGACGCTCCTCATCTCATCTGGTTAAGACAAGGACAGACTCTGATAGACATAACAGAGTGTTGTTTCCACCAGCATCCATATTTTGCACCTCCTCGTCATTCCACCGGGACAAAAACACACGGATGAAGTCATGTGTCCTTCACAAGGTGCATATCAACATTGCTGTCTCTCTCAGAGGACTGGCTCGCATCGCTCTCACAACAGGATATTGCTTAACGTGTTTGTGTCGTACTCTTTCTGAGAAGGCTCAGCTGTCTTTCGGCTTCTTTATTTACGGCGTCGAGCTGGTATGAAGTGTGTCAGGATCGTACCGTGCTCGAAAGTAATGTAGTGCCTGAAGTGAAGCCAACAATGATATTTCCAAATAGAAAGGGAAATGTTTGCACACGGAGCTCGCAGCTTCGTGACGCACTGTGCTGCACACAGATGATGAATGCGCTAACGTACGCTCACAAACACAAAAAAGCCAGACATCCGTTTTGGTTTTTTTTAGTTCTTTTTTTTTGTGTCTGAATCTGAACTTCACGTGAAGCTTTTAAAGCCTCGGAATAAGGACACACGTGAGACTGATATTAACATAACTCGCATGCTTGCATTATAACCTTTCACCTTTTTCACCTCTGCTGAATGGACCATGATTTGTTTTGTGCAATTATTCTTCTTACACTCGTGCACAGTGATGACAGACTTTTCAATTATAAAGATCTCAGTTTTTAAATTTTAAAAGTTTCCACATATGATGAAACACCTTTTTTTTTTTTTTTTTTTTTTAAAGCAGTGCTGAAGAAACATCTGCAATCTTAAATCTCTGATTTATGATGGACAATAAATTCTGCAGTATCTTGACTTGTCTGGGTTGCCAGATTGCATCTACAATTGAATTCTATACAGTACAAACATAAAGATCCTAAAATACACTTTTCCTTGTCACTCGGGTGTAGAGACTTAACTAGTGAAGGGGAAACATTTTACAACAATACCAAATACAAATCAAACAGTTCCCTTAATATACGACAGGTTTTATAAGGAAAACCATCATTTTCATATTAATTGCATGTTTTGAGAAAGTCATAAAGTATATTAATTCCTATGGCAATTAATGTTACTATGATGGCTACTGGCTGACATGCATTACATTAAAGCGACACACTCGTCACACTTATAATCATATACGTCATTTCGTGTGTGTGTGTGTGTTTGTTTTTTTTTATCTCATCCTCTTCAAACTAATTCCTGGGGTTCACCTTTAACTTGCATTCTTGCTTCTCTGACCTACATTCAACCACATGTACCTTTAACAGGCTTAGAGGTGCATTGTTATGTAAAATAAATCATATTATATGGTCAAAAGTTTTTGTACACCTTATCATTTGTCCTCATTAAACATTGCATTCCAGATTTCACCCTTTATAATATGCTCCATTCTTCTGGAAAGGCTTTCCACTAGACTTTGGAGCATGGCATGTGTTGTCATTCAGCTACAAGTTGTGTTCTGTGGAATCGAGGTTAAAGCTCTGCGCAGAGGCCATGCGTTTTCATGCATCAGCTTCAGCATCATGTTTTGTGTGTGTGTGTGTGTGTGTGTGTGCATGGAGGTGTTGCTGGAAATGCTGGAACAGGTTTGGCTCTCTTAGTTCTGGTTAAAGAAAATTGTAATGAAACTGTAAGAGCATGCAAAGCTCAGTATTCTGGGATAATCACAACAAACTTTTGGCCATATCAAGTATACAAGTATAGTTATAGACTATAAATAAGATACAAATCCAATTAGAACTCACTCACTCATCTATACCGCTTTAGATTGGGGAGTGGATCCTATCCCAGGAGACTTAGGGCACGAGGTGGAGTACATCCTGGATGGGGTGCCAATCCATCGCAGGGCGCACACACACACACACACACACACACACACACACACACACACACAATACACACTCACGCTACAGAAACGCCTAATCTTTGAACTGTGGGAGGAAACCGGGGTACCCCGAGGAAACCCACCAAGCACGGGGAGAGCATGCAAACTCCATCCGCACAGACCCCGAGGCGGGACTCGAACCCGGACCCTGCAGGTGCAAGGCAATCAGAACTCCTGTCAGATTAAACCCTAGTGTAGAATTCGAATCATGATGAGGGAAAGCGCTCAATCTGGCAACCACGCACTCGCAGACTCACCACGCGGCCGGTGTGTCTCTCCACAGCCTTCTTGACTTTGCCGTACGTGCCTCTGCCGAGCGTCTCGAGCAGCTCGTAGCGGTGCTTCAGGTTGTGTTTGTGCTGGTGCTTCTTCACGCTCGAGCTTCCCCACGGACCCGCGGCTGCATGGTCCACCGGGAGAGGAGGCTCTCCGCCCGCACTCTGCTCGTCTTCCGCCCCTGTCCTGGACAGTGTCTCCATGTCGCTATAATGTGTCCCTCTCGGTCCTCGCGCAGGGTTTACTGTGCGCGTGAAGAAAGTGCGTGTAGTAATCCGCGCGGAATTGGTCTCGTGCGTTCAAACAGCTGGAGCGCGAGCCCGCCCGCGTGTGTGTGTGTGTATATGTGTGTGTGGGGGAGTGTTCAGTAGTGTTTAGTCTGTTTAATCTGGAGGCTCGGACAGTGCGTGAGACAGTGCCATGTTCAACACCCGCCCCGCAGCCGGCCTACTTTCCTCCTCCTCCTCCTCCTTCATCTTCCTCCTCCTCCTTCATCTCTCCAGTGTGAGGATGAGGAATGCAGGCTGATAGGCGGGCTTTATCCTCACTTAACCACGCACGTGTTTGTGTGTTTGTGTGTGTGTTCCATTTAAAAATGACAAAAGAGCCACATTGTGTCCTGCTTCTGTAAGTGAAGTGCATTAATTAGCTGAAATAATAACTTTTGTTATTGTGTGTGTGTGTGTGTGTTTGTGGGTCTTTTTGCCTAAAACATGGTATTTGTGATAAAAGTGTCTCACCTACTGTACAGTAGGTGAAAAAGTGCATTTTTAGATAGGATCATATCACACCATGATCAGTATTTATAAGACTTAATGCTTTTTATATCCTGTAAATTTTGTACATATTCATACACATTTATATTTTTATCAGATAAAAAGAAACACTTTTGCTAAATACAATTTCATGCCCTTTTTAATGTATGTAGTGTCCGTAACTTATTTGAATTTAAATCTTTTACAATGATCTTAATTTTCACTCAGATGAAACTTGGCCAATTTAGAGTTCACATAAAAACGTGTTTTTATGTGAAATAAACGTAAAAAATCCAAAATTGATAAAATATTGCAACATGAATTTGACATGGTTACATGGACAGATTTTTTGCATTTTAAGCTGTACCAAAAACCAATTTAAGCAACAAGTTTTACAGGTCATATGCTTCAAGAAGCTTACACCAATTTTAGTATCAATCCTCAAAGAAATATGAATAATTTGCATTTTAAATTATTATAGTTTGAAGTGAGACAGTATCACGCTAAAAGTTGCCATTTTGGAGGCACATATGAAATCATCTTTCTAAGACGGCTAAAGTTAGCAACTTTAAATTTTTAGGGAAGCAAGATTGATCAATTCCATGTTGCATCAACTTCAGAAGTAGCTTCTGAATATATGTATAACTTCTGTATGTATAATTAAAAAATAACTGAGTATTGGTGTTTACATGTGCTTTTTATTTAATGTTGGGCTTCAGTTATAATACATTTCCTTCCTTGGATCACTTTTGATACAGTATGTCCTTTGATAGAGTTCCTCTGACCTAGTCCTCTAGCCATCACAATTTGGGCCCTTTCACAGTAGCTACGTTTTCAGTATCTATTTACAATGGTGGCTGGAAGTGGGTGGAATATATTAGGCAGCTAGTAAACTTTTTTCCTGAAGTTGATGTGTTGGAAGCAAACAAAAAATGGGCAAGCATAATGGTTAGAGTGACTTTAATAAGGGTCAGGACTGTAAGTGGGATGTGGCAAAAACTTCCAGCCGACTTCCTGTAACAAGTTGGTGATTAATTATGTATACAGTTTCCACAGATGGAAGCGTCTCTTCCGCAAGTTGGGCAACAAGTTATCCTTCGCTTTGCAAAGATCAGGTGTTCCACTCGCTGAATGTTCACTTGAGCGACTGCAGTGGGCTCTAAGCCACCTTAGCCAGGATCGTCATTAAAGGACATACAGGCTTTTTAAAAATCTTTGCACTATTCAAATGCTGCGTTTCCAAGTCTCATCCCTGTACTGTGCATGAAGTCTTCTGTAATGTCAAATGGTTTTACACCTTCATTCACAAGAAATTTAATCACAAGTTACAGTTTGACTTTAACGTCTCTCGGAGTTTTACAAGCAAGTAGTTTGTACTTGTGTATGCACAAATACTGGCCCCTGAAGATGACTAATAAATGACTAAATGAAAGAATGAATGTGCATAAAACATAAAACACATTTAAATTTATATATATATTTTTTGAATTCTATGTAAATTATAGCCTGCATTATAAACATAGTTTTACGTTTAAAATGATGACAAATTCTTGTTTTTTTGCAATGTATAAATGCAGCTAACATATTCTTTCACAACCTACGTGCAGAATTTGCGCTATGTTTTCAAATTGGTGTTCCTACACATATTTTATACTAGATGTGTTTGTTTGTGTGGAATTTAAGTGCACACAATAAACTCATTTAAGAAAAAGTCATAACTCCATCTGTTGAATTTTTTTTCCAAGGTTGATTTTTTAATGATATAAGGGCAATTTCCATTAAAATTTCGAAAAAGCATATCTTCTCTTCCCGTGGGCCAAAAGCCTATATTTTACCCCAAGCTGCCAAATACAGCTATGAAAACCGGATGTAAATTTGTTTGGTAGTTTGTAATTTGCGTGTACAAACAAACAAAAAAATTCAAAAACCACCTTGATGCGTTCTATTACTCATCCTAAATCACCACAAATTATTTTTTTCACCAATATCTTTAATGTTCAGACAAGCCAACATTACAATTTCATTATACGTATTTGACCTGAATTCCAGAAAAAGTTGGGATGATTTTTTTTTTTATTTGAATAAAATGAAAAGTAAAAGACTTTCAAATCACATGAGTCAATATTTTATTTTATACAATTATATATATACATATAAATAATACAGTTATCTATACAATAGATCACAGATAACAAATGTTTAAACGGGGAAATTTTACATTTTTATGCATTTTTATGCCTGCTACAGGTATAAAAAAAAATTTGCGACGGGGGCAAGTAGCATCAAATTTAAACAATTATGTTCTCTATCTTCTATTGTGAATAAAATATTGTCTTGTGTGATTTTAAAGTCTTTTAGTTTTCATTTTATTAAAATTTAAAAAACATCCCCAATTTGTATATGAATGACAAAATAGATGAATGACAATGTTATACAAACTCACCTTCATGTGTATAGTGTTTTTAGGGATTGTTCATTGTTAAACTTTTACATGCTTATATCTAAATGTATTAAACACCCTAGAACATGGCACTGTAGGTATGTACACTTATTTTTCAAATGATCAAAAAAAATTGACCAGATGTGCCTTGTTTGATTGGTTGTTTAAAGAATTTATAGCTCTGAATGTCTGCTTTTGGTTTGAGCCTGGGTTGCACCTGTGAATACTGCATTTCTTTTGCTCAAAAGAATAAACCAATATGAAGACAAGAGAGATATCTTTGGGAGAAAAGCAAGACATTTTGAAGCTGAGAACAGAGAGAAAAGCAGCCTTTGCACAAGCATTAGGCATAGTCAGTACAATTATCTGGAATGTCCTGACGAAGAACGTAACCACTGGTCTACTAACTACCAGACATCAAACAGGCCAGGCAAAGGAAAACGACAGCAGTTAATGAAAGATCATCTAAAAGATTGTGAAAGATGTGTGTACGGAAACCCATAAAAAAAAATCAGGATCACGATCCACCCCTTGAACAAGAAAAAGAGCCATGTTCTGAGTTGCTTAACACATCTATCTGTACACATCAGGAAATCAACTACCCCTAATATCTTCAGTGTGTTATTGGTATTCCTGTTCAACAGTGCCCTCTAATGAAGTTTTCACACCTGTTTTCCCCCCGCTTGGTGCTAATGAATGTTTTATAAAGTATTAGAGAATATCTTGAGATTTGCTGCCATCCTATGAAAGATCTACAGCAACACAAGAATAAATCAGTATTCAGGATGTTTCCTCCTCATGTCCCACCACTAGAGGCTGCTGGTTTCCTCCAAGATGCAAGTTTGAGAGGCTCCATATACTGAGTAAGCCATGGGATAGAGTTATGAATTGTATATCCTAGGTATCTTTAATATTCATACGGATCTATATCTAACACATTGTGATGTTCTGTGAATGTCTTCATCATTCCCATAACTAACATGCCGAGTATAATGAATATCAAGAATTTGTTACCAAAATAATGCCTTCATTGGTTTAAATGTAAGCCAGAAGTATATATGAACAAGGTTGCTTCTCTTCATATGTGTATTTTTTTTTTTACCCCATGATGTCCCTATTTATCCTATTCCAAAAGTTCAAAAAGACATTTGCAATATATTCAAGCGCCGATAAGGTCAAAGTTGTAATGAAATGTCTGATGAATGAATGCGTAAAACTACTGTATTTGACATTTACAGAAGACTTCAGTAAAACAGTTAAGGGGTATTTTCTTAAGGGTAAATATCTTTCTTTGGGGGTACTACTATGAACCCTTCAGATATGGCAATGGAAACTTAAATATTGAATTTTTAATCATTCTCCACACCGATTATCCTGTAGAGTGTCACAGGAGGCCTGCAACCTATCCCAGGAGACCTCAGGCACAATGAATGGGACTGGGTGCCCATCCATCTCAGAGCACAGACTCTCATTCACACACTTTGGGCAATTTAGGAATGCTAATTAGCCTAATCTGCATGTCTTTGAACTGTGGGACAAAGTATTAATGGAGTACCCAGAGGAAACCCATCAAGCACAAGGAGAAAAGGCAAACTCCACACACAGACCAGAGGTGGGAATCAAACCCTCAACCAATACGCCACTATGCCGCTGTCATGTTCACTCACTCACTTCCTCATCGTCTATACCGCTTTATCCTGTATACAGGGTCGCAGAGTCCTGGAGCCTATCCCAACAGAGGTGGGGTGCTGTCAAGCTATTTTCTTTCTTTCTTTTTTTTTTATTATTTTTTTTAAATTAAGCAATACCCATGTTGTTTTACACGCTTGTTTTTGTCAAAGTGTTGTTTTGATGGTTTCATGTTCCTATGTTTTAAGAGCCAGCTCAGGTTCCTATAAAGAACATGTAAATAATGCATATACAAATAATACAATACAGGGAAATATTATTATATAAATAATATCAGGTCAATATTACACTAGTTTTATGCATATTGAAATTAAATACTGGTGCTTGTGCTTAATTACATTTTAAAAATTCTTACGTTTTTTTTTTTTTTTTTAGATTTTTACAAATTCACTCATCTCGTAGACTTTGAAGGCATAATTTCTTCACATGAATGCCATCCAGTTTTTTGAATAGCTTGTTGAACTACATTTCTTAACGAATTTGTTAGTTTAATCGACAGTTAAGCTATGCTATTTTTTAAATTTTTATTTATTCTAGCTCAAGTAGGGAATGTAATTCGCTAGGCAGGATGTCCAATTCTAGCAAAAGGTAATTATTAGTTACTTACATGATATGGATTTACACATTATCTGCACTGTAACATACTGTAAAGCAATAAAAAAAAAAAACATCCTTCACTAGTTATAGTATAGTATAGTATTAGACATATAGTATTACATATTAGAAGTATACTGTATGTAATATACAACAATAGTACATATAATATATAGTACATGTAATATGTAATAATACATTAGGTATTACATCCTGTTATACTGTAGTTTCTCACAGTAAAAAAAGGAATTATTCACATTAAGAGAAGTCTGTACACACGAGGCTGTGTGTTAGAAATGCTAAAGGTTCACACAGAGCACACGAATAGTTTGAGCAGTGCCTTAGGCTGTTACTGAACTGGTTAAACCTTTTGTCTCTTGTCATTACCTCAAAATGACATAATCCACTGAACAATTGGACTATTAAATGTAACCAAATCCCTTTGAGGGATTTGCTTAGATTATATTACATTTTAAAAATAACATCAACTGATTTATTAACATTGTACAGTATGATTATGAAAGTGTAAAGAGAGTTCTTATAAAACAAATACACTTTAAACAACAATGAATTTACTCATTTTATTCATATCCCTACATAATTTTCTACTGCAATATATATATATATATATATATATATATTTTATTATTTTTATTTTATTTTATTTATTTATTTTTTTTTCTGTTTTTTTTCTTCTGTTTTATCAGTTTCTTTGTCAACCTTCACGCTAATTGACTAATGAAAGTTTTAAAAACAGGTTATTGTATATGGGAAGCAAACATATACATAAGTAGTGTCTCTGCACTCAGAGCAATATACAGTATACAGTCCAGCAATGCAGGTGTGTGGTGCTCAGCAGCCTTGACCAGCTACAAGCCTGCATTTAAGGATCTTCAGGTAGTTCTGAACCTTGTCCGCATCACGGCGGAAGCAGTAGAGGAGCTCAGATTCACTCCTGGCCTCTCCACTGGCAGGAAAGAAGTCGTCCGGAGGGGTGAAGCTATTCATTGGGGAACTGAACATCCCCAACAACTGCATCTGTGTGTATGATGCAGGTGTACAGTTTAGAATTTGATAGTAATTCCATAGAAATATATACATTGTAGCTTTTGTAATTTAGTTGATCAACGCAAAATGTCAATTTTGTAGTAATTGAATGAAGAAAAAGCTAATTGGACTACATATTTACAGTATAAAGCCATTAGAAAAGCAAATGTAAACACCATTACTTTGATTTTTTATAAAAGAACATTTTCTTGCTT
>JAOVVA010000016.1:3378887-3395654 GCA_028565275.1 Leiocassis micropogon
ACATTTAAGTGTGACAAACATGCAAAAGAATAAGAAATCAGGAAGGGGGCAAATAGTTTTTCACACCACTGTATAATGTGAACGTATGTTAATAACAGGGAGAATTTTGTTATTTTAGGCAAAAAGGGAGGGAATTCTACAGTGTGGAAGCCATAACAATTAAAGACATACCACAAAACAGAGATATACAGGGTACTTTCTGATCCAACTATCAAGGAACCTCTGTAGTCCAACTAGGGATCGCGGAGGCCAATAGCGACTACCCAGTATTTATTCCCATTTTCCAACCATGGTAGGGTTAGGGTCACAAGCACATTCACGTCACACACTACAGGCGATCTGCATGTCTTTGGACTGTTGGAGGAAACCGGAGTACCCGGAGGAAACCCCTAAGTATGTAACTCCATGCACACCGAGCCGAGGTGGGAAACAAACCCGGGGCTTGGAGGAAAATCACTAAGCCACCGTGCCGCCATATGTGTTACAAAATTAGCATTTTGTGACTTTTACAAAAGGTAGTGTTAGCATGCTAATCAGCTCACTATGCACTGGCACTGTTGGCACTTCTCCACCCAAGTGTCACCGCTGATGTAAGTCAGGAGGCTGTTGTACAGCACGAACTGCGAGCTGAGATGTGGGTCGCACTCTGGACAGCAGTAGAATGTAGGTACTGTACAAGGCGACCATCCTAATGTGTCGGCATACTTTGTGATAAGAAATACTAATCTAATAGATGGATTTTAAATATGCTGAAGACTGGAAATCATTTCAGTGTGGTAAATGAGGCATTTCACTTGAAGGCCTAGAAAAGACCTTTGGGAATGTTTTTGATTTTTAGTGTGGGTGTGAAAAAAAAAGGTAAATATGACCAAATTATGACCAAAAATAATTTTAAAATGAGATAAATGGGAATGGTATGGCTTGACTAGAGGTGTGTCCTCTATAAAGCCAGACGTCTGATACAAATAAACATGACCTCTGTTTTTTTTGGAAAAAATGTAAGAAGGTATATAATATAATTTCAATTAATATATAAGAGTTTTATATCTTGACTGCGGCTGCGGTAGAACTGATATTAGATTTTGTCTTCATAGCAATGAAAACCAATTTGTTGGAACCAATTTAATTGACTGGACAGAAGGACAATTTAAGTAAGCAGAGCGAGAGAGGATTTCTGATTGGGAATAGATATAAACGGTTATAAAGCTGGAGAGAGGTGTAACGGAGGCACTTAAACTTGTGGCTGCCAGGTGGGAAAGGACCGTGTTGTGACACTATTCAAATAAGAGCTTTAGGGAGAACACTTATGACCAGACCATGGTGAATGAACAAAATAATAAGCATACTCTGAAAGACTATTAAAGGCTAAAAAGCTGGTTAAAAATAATGTAGAAAGTACCAGTATGAACAAAGCATGCTTTTGCTTCTGGTAGTCCAACTGATTTATTTAAGTGAACACTGACCTGTGACAATAAGGGGGACTTGTGATTTCTTTGCTTAAAAAAAATGGAAGGGCTGTGTATTATTAAGTCGAGTTCACAGCAGACCTTTGCTTTGCTGTTTGGGTTTGTGCACATCTTGGGGGGATGAAAGTTTGCTGTTCTCCTGGATGATTTAATATCTTTCGGTATGTAGGCAATATGTTTTTTTTTGTGTTTTTTTTTTTTTTATGCACCTGTTTGGACAGACTAATGCATTGATTTGTTTGGAGTTTTCCAGTCACGACAGGGCCGGTAAGAATAAAGGAAAAATGAAAAATGCAAGCACTTAATGTTTACTTTATAAAAGCAAATAGTGTTATAAGGTTAAAGGAAAAAATAGATTCTGAAGTTAAGAAAAAATAGCAGTTTTTAATCCACCACTACAGACTGTGCATACTTAATAAAAAAAAAGGAAGTGGCTGATGTAGTAGCAGTAAATGTATCCAATGCACAATGTCATAAACAAATTCAATGAAAATGATGCCATGACCCCATGTCGCACGTCTAGTTGTGGTCTGCATTGAAGAGGGAAGTCAACATGCACAAGCAAAACATATAGACAAGCTTAAGATGACTAAGGCTATGACTCCAAGACCCATATCCGATTTATTGACCAAATCTGTTTTTATTTTTTTCATTAGACTGTTCATATTTATGTACAGTGTGACCTGTATTTGCCATTAGTCTGAGTAAATCAAGCTTCTGATCTGACCCTCATGTGCACAAGGACAGTGTGTCACGTCATGTGTTCAAGGTTAGCCTGGCTTGCTTTCCGGCCACTCCTTTGATTTGTGTGTTTTTGCTTTTAAGTAGTTAGCTTCCCTTTGCCACTATATTCAAGGTGCCCTAAAGATACATTCGGATCTCTGCAAACATGCTGTACTTGCTAACTTTGCTTCTAATTTTGTTTTACTGCAACATCACTGCAAGTGCTTATAAAAGGTATATTCCTGCTCGTTTAAGCACCAGACCTCAATCTGAAACACACGCACCTTTTTGTGCACACAGACCCATAACAATTACATTATTTTTCACTGTTGTTACCTTTTTCATTTATTTCAAATAAAACGAAAGGATGTTTTGCTGGCTCGTTCTTTTAAATCTGGCTGAAATCCTACCGGCAACTGTTAAGGTGGAACGTGACGTTGAATTCATGAACACGCCTTAAAATTTAATCACTCACTCACTCATTGTCAATACCGCTTAATCCTGTATACAGGTCGCAAGGGGATGGGCGGCTGGAGCCTATCCCAGGAAACTTAGGGCACGAGGCGGGGTACATTCTGGACAGGGTGCTAATGCATCGCAGCCTAAAGTCTAATCAACCCATTTTATTAGTTTTTATTGGTTCTCTTGCATGACATGAGCTTTACTGGGCTAAATTATTAGATCTTCAGGTGCTTTCGTAAATGAATATAATAATTAAATCCTCCTTCACTGACATCAAACATCCAAAATTGTGATGAGTGTCATGTCGTATTAATGTACAAGTCTGATTGAACTGCTTGAACTGAGGTCACATTGCAAAACATCTGATCTGTATAGTGTGATCTGTGAAGTGGAATATATCAGAATCGAAAAAGATCAGATTCTATGTAGTTTGGGTTATTCTCACTGGAATGAAAAATCAGATTCGAGACACACACTCATCAGACGATACCGCTTTATCCTGTATACAGGGTCGCGGGGGGCCCGGAGCCTATCCCAGGAGACTTAGGGCACGAGGCGGGGTACATCCTGGACAGGGGGCTAATCCATCGCAGGGCACATACACATACTGTACACACACTCACATTACGGGCAATTTGGGAAAACCAGTGAGCCTAATCTGCAGATCTTTGGACTGTGGGAGGAAACCGGAGTACCCGGAGGAAACTCACCAAGCACAGGGAACAAGAGCATGCAAACTCCATGAACACAGAGATGGGAATCGAGCCCGGACCCTGCAGGTGCAAGGCGACAGTGCTAACCACTACACCTCTGTGCCACCTAGATTCGAGACACATATGAGCAAAAAAAAAAAAAAAAGATTTGGGCCACATCGGCCAGTGGGGTGAGTGTAGCCTAAGTATCTGCAACCTTATTTGACGTTAGAGGAAAAAAGCAGAATGCTGTTATTCATACAGTACTTGAGTAAGCACGACTACATATTAATTCTATAGGTGCCAATACTTTTTGTAGTTAAAGATCACACAAACCCTACAATGTTCCTGTTTGTCTAAGCTCAAAAACATTGTGTACACAGTGGATTAAATTGTGGATAGACACAATAGATTCCTGGTTTAATGTTTGTCTTTCGTCCAAGCTCTCAGGAGAGTGTAGTGTCTGAAGCACATGTCCTAGAATAACAAGTGTGCATGACCAAATAAGATATAATGGAATTCTGGACAAAGAGCACATACCATAATGCATGATAAAAAAGGAATGATGATTCCAAATAAAACTAGGTTTTACTGATGTCATCAGCTTGGGAGCTACAATTTCACATGCAACCAGTATATATGTTAAGGATAGTCAGACCTAACTCCACCCAGCTACAGCTCAGTGTGGTGTAACCACTTGTCAGACTTGAGAATGAAAAATTAACAATCATGGCAGAAGCAGGATTCAGAAGAAGTGAAGTGGTATAAACAGAGACACGCTGTAGATTAAAGCGCCTAAGCAAATGAGTACATTCATCAGTGTAGAGCATTTACAGATGAATGGAGTTAATGATGTGAGGACAGAAACATCTGACGCCAAAGATAAATCAATATTTGTGTCAAGTTAACATCAAACATCTGTCTTGGGTGATGCTGAGTTTTGGGGCTGACTTAAATTAGAACATAATGAGAACACGCTTAATAGCTTCATGTATTATAGCTTCTGGTCTTTTCGAAGACACATAATGGTCGTGATGTGACATGTCAAGCATCATAGCTAATTTAGGGTTGAAGAACCCGGTACTCTGAGTAGAAATTAAAATTTAAGTAGAGATATGCAACATCTACCATATGTCATGTAATTTTGTCACTGGTGAGCATTTTCTATAAGGGTCGTCCGGGTCAAAGCGATGAAATCATGAAGTTTCTCATGGATGAAGGCGTAAAACCGATTGACATTTACAGAAGACTTGAAGCACAGTATGGTGATGAAGCTGCGCAAATGTTTTAAAGAAGGCTGTAAAAGCCCACTGCAGTTGTTCCTTTAAAAACATTTAGCAAGTGGAACGCCTGATGCTTAAAAATCGACAGATAACTTGTCCAGACTTGCAGAAGAGACATCTGTCTCTGGAAACTGTACACACAATCATTCTCCAACACCACTTGCATATTACAGGAATTTGGTGGGAAGTCATTTCCACATCCCTGTGCAGTCCTGACCTCACTCCAAGCCATTTCCATATGTTTGTGCCATTAAAGGAGTTCCTGGGAGGCCAGGGTTTCACACATGAAGCAGGGAGTCCGATCATGACTCAAGTGTCCTGAGAAAACGTTCTACATTGATGGTATCCAAGCACTAGTCAAATGCTGGGATAAGTGCATTAGTGTAGCAGGGGATTATATAGAGAAATAAAGGAAGTTTTTACTCTCATAACTATGTTCTGCTACAGTATTATACACAATCAAAATTTCTGGTTTGACCTGAAGACGCCCCTCATATATAAACAGAGTTATTCAGCAGGAGCTTTTGGAAATGTCCGTGTTTGTTCCTTTTTTGTATTAAAGTAATACCAATGCTTACTGTAATTCCAATAATGCATTTTAGTAGAACATTTTTCATTTTTATGGAAACAAGACGCTGGCACTGATTTCTTTCCAGTCCAGATTTTTCTAAATTACTTTGGAGAAATTTAAAGCAAATTTGTTTCAAGTTATAGGACAAGATTGTACTAGTCCCTTTAAGGTTCCTTCGTAAAAGGGACTAGTACCATTTTGTCCTATAACTTAAAACAATGGTTTCTTAGTATATTTGCTTTAACACAAAGAATTTATTTTTAATTGAAGAGCTAGCTCCAAGTGCAACTTTTCTGTTTGCTATTTCTTTTCAAGGTACTATTCAAAATGCATGAATGCAGGCTGAACTCTAATTTTTCATTATAAAAAGAAACACACACACACACACACACAAACATTACACCTTAAGCCACAGAGAGACTCTACTGAACAGCATAGAGTCTGAGATAACCAAGACAAATTCAAAAGCAGCATAATGCCCAATGTTGTGGTAAACTCAGGTCTGTCCTGTAAGCGCTCTGTTCCATTTAAAGAGTGAATAGCATAGCCGCTGCATTGATACATTCCATCAAGGCCATTAATGACGGCCTTTTATGATTGCATGTATCAAGGACATAGAGGGAGAAAAGAAAAAACTAGCTGAATACGTGTTTAATAGCAAACTGCACTGAGTGCAGTGGTGTAGACAGGAAGGATGGCCTCACTTTTTTTTTCCACTTTCCCTTTTGTATGGCATTGAGTCAGGTTTTTCAGATAGTACAAGGTGGATATAGTAACTTTAGTCTCAGCCAAGTGACAAAAGCTTCTATTTTACTGCAGGGACCGTTCATGCGAGCTTCTATTTTCAATGCCAGGCTGGAACTCTGGATTTGACACACTCGATGGCGAGTGTGGTGCACTGCTGTTTTGTAGAAAATAGACATTCACCAGATAATTTTATCTGAGCAAAAAACGATCTTTCATATTTTAGGCATAGAAATATATGTTAATGCACTGAATGTATTTTAATCCATAGACAGAAATGATGTTAATAAAAACATTGTCTCACTTTTTTCTCTATATGTTTATTCTTTGACCTTGTGACAGACATTGACGAGTGTTTGAACGGCTTCGTGGAGTGTGACGGTCGAGCCACTTGTGTGAACCTTCCAGGCTGGTATCACTGCGAATGCCGCGATGGCTACCATGATAATGGAATGTTTCTATCAAACGGGGAGTCTTGTGAAGGTAGGAACGATTTTCTTGATCTCTTTAGTTTCTTTGTTCTACAGCCACGTGAATTAAATAACATTGATTAAAAGTTATACATCAGTAAACAGGTGGCAGGAACATGGGCACCCCAAGACTTGCTTACGTCTGCCGGGAGCAAAGGCCACCTCATCTGGTCAGATCAGACAGAGAAGCCAATGTAGATAATTCTGGCTTTGAGAGAATGGTACGAGAACACCCAGTGTATCACAACCTGCCGTAGAGTCTGTAGAGTCCAAGGGGTTTCACCAAATTCCCCAGATCCCAATGTGATTGATTATCCATGAAATGGACTGGACAAACAAGTCTGGTCCACTGACCACACTTTGCATCTTACAGCACTTAAAGGATCTTCTGCTAACATCCTGGTGCCAGATACAGCACACATTGTAGAGTGATGCCCCAAGGGGTCAAAGATGGACATGGCAGGCAGGAGGAAAAGTGTAAGGCCCAAGAGGAGGTTTAAGGATGCGGTGAGGGAGGACATGGAGGAGGGATGGACGTGACAAAGGAAGATGTGGTAGACAAAATCAGATGGAGACAAATGGTCTGCTGTTGCGAGACCTAACGGGACGAACCGAAAGAAGAAGAAGATTGTACTGCTGAAATATTACATTTGATTTGGTACCTGGAGAGCAGCAGAGCTCCACAGATCAGATGACTTACAGGACAACCATACTCTGGACACATAAGTCATCTGAAATCCCATTGAGTGTAAATATGAACAAAATGTGGACTCTCTACTCTGAGAAGATTGTACATTTTGGCTTTGGCACAAAGTGCTATGGTTGGCAGAAACACAATGCTGCTCATCACTGAGAACAATGAGCATAGTGGTGGGAACATAATGGTTTTTTTTTTAGCAAGGACTGGGAAACTGGTCAGGGTGGACGGTAATTGAAGCCAAATACAAGGCAATTCCAGTAGGACCTGAGCTCTACTGAAGCTGGACAGTAAGGGTTTAAAACCGTGACCCTGAATCAATCTGATTGACCGGTTGCAAGATTGGAAAATTTCTGTTTGACAGATGTCTCAGTACAATCTGACAGCTTGAAGCTAATAGACCCATATCTCAGAAGACTTTCAGCTCTAATTAAAGCAGTAGGTGATTTTACAAAGTGATGGCTTGGGGGAAAGCAGGAGGGGGTGAATAATTATGCAAATGTATGCTTTTTTAATGTAGTTAAACTTGTTAAAGTAAAAACATTTTGTACCTTTATAGGTAAGACATATTATTTAAAAATGTAACGCTGAATGTTCTCTTGTTATCCTCAGGTCAGAGTCCCTGATCATGATATGTAATGCTATTCATATACTATGTGATATATATAATGTATTTTAGTACTTGTTTCTATATCCTTTGTTTTTGACACACAGATTTGTTGACTGTTTTGCAGACATTGATGAATGTGAGACAGGGAGGCACAGCTGTCCTAACGACACGGTGTGCTTTAACATGGATGGAGGTTATGACTGTAGGTGTCCTCATGGGAAGAACTGCACAGGTGACTGTTTTCATGATGGAAAGGTGAAACACAATAGGCAGATTTGGGTGCTGGATGAGGACAGGTGTGCCGTCTGCTCCTGTCAGGTGAGTACATCTAACAGGAAGTGTACACAGTGTACCTTTGTGTTTCTCTAGTCTGCTTATCTGTTTTAGATCTACAGCACCAGTCAAAATTTGGACACGAGTTTGGACTTTTTTTTTTTACATTTTGGAACAATACTGGAAATTTCAAAACTATAAAATAACACATATAGCATTAGAAAATTTAATAACAACAATAAAACCTTTTTTAAAAGACATGAAGGTCAGCTGTTTTGGAACAGTTCTTGCAAGAACAGTATTGTGTCAAGTGCATCTGCAAAATCCATCAAGCTCCATGATGAAACTGGCTCTCATGAAGACCTTCCCAGGGAAGCAAGACCAAGACTTACCTCTGCTGCAGAGGAGAAGTTCATTTAGAGTTACCTGTCTCAAAAAGCACCAATTAACAAACAGCACCTCAGACTAGGCTTTACAGAGCATAAGTAGCAGACACAACTCAATAGCAACTGTTCAAAGGAGATTAGTGCATATTTTGCATGTCCCTAGGCCATCAGGGGAAAAAACTTCATACAGTATAAGTGATAACCTGGTCACTCAGTACATTCGGGTTGTCAGCTGTCTTTTAACATTTTATTGCCACATAACGTTGCTGAGCCTAGACCTGAGCAACTGAAGCAACCCCAGACCTACAGGACGCTATGCATGGTGGGTAATTCGCTTCATGCACTTCTCCTCTTACCCTGATGCACCTATCGCTCTAGAATAGGGTCAATCTGGACTCATCAGATCACATGACCTTTTTCCATTGCTCCATATGCTTTTTAGCAAATTTAAGATTTTTTTTTTTTTTTTAATGAATAGTCTCAATAAAAAGTGGTTTTCTTATGGACAAACAGCTGTTTAGTCCCAATTATGTGAGTTCCCTTGACATTATCTGTGTGGAAATGTGCTTACTTTCACTATTAAACATAGCTCTGATTTCTACTGTCCCTTTCTTTACGATACAACTGCAGAGTGCACGGTTCAGCTCTATCTTTCCAGTTTGTAATAACGTACAAGTTCATAACCCAGTTCTAGTCTTTAAAATCTCCTTAGTTGTTTTCTTTGCTTCATGCAGGTCATTGTTTTAGCCAGGCAGGATATAATGATTACTCGCCATTTTGCCTCATTTTTACTCGCCAATTTGTCTCATTTTGGTGCTGTGTGAAGTCCACTTCTTAAGTGAAAAACATAACAAAGTCATGTTTGACATAACAAACAGTCATGTTTGTTTCTTTTCTCTTCATAGTCAGGCTTGGTGATGTGTAGGAGGATGGTGTGTGACTGCGGGAACCCGACGGTGGACGTCTCGTGCTGTCCAGAGTGCGACCCTCGTCTCAGCTCGCAGTGCGTGCTCTACAACGGCCTCCTGACTTACAACAGCGGTGACACTTGGGTGGAAAAGTGCCAGCAGTGCCAGTGCATAGTGAGCTAATTAGCATGCTAACACTACCTTTTGTGAAAGCCACGAAATGTCAATTCTATAACACATAACGAATTTGCTGCAATTTTTTTATTTTCCACATCAAAGACACATTTGAGTGATTTTAGATGTGGTAAACTTTTGTTATGGTGGCTTAGTAGTTAACACTGTCGCCTTGAAACTCCAGGTCCTGGGTTCGATTCCCATGTCGGGTCTGTGTGCATGAAGTTTGCATGTTCTTCCTGTGCTTGGTGGGTTTCCTCTGGGTTTGCTTCTTCGTCCAAACATATGCGGATTGTTTATGAATGTTGACTGGTGGTCCTACCATGGTTGAACATATGGGAATAAATACAATGCTTACCACTGGCCTCTATGGTCTCTTGTTGGACTACAGAGGTTCATGGATAGAATGCGACCTTTAGTTGCTCTGCAGAATTAATATTATTTATGATTTAGATACCATACCAAAGCAACATCATGCTATCTACAAGGTAGAATCTACAGTGGGTATTGAAAAGAATCACCCCTTTAAAAAAAAACAAAAAAAACATTTTGGCTCTTTTGCAGCCTGATATGAATGGTATGAATGGTCTTTTCTATACCCACTGTATAATACTGTTCAACATGCATTTCTTTTTCCAGTATAAGGCTACCACTTTAATGATTCCCATCTCATACATTCTCTAAGGACAGTGTGCCTCTAATATGTCTCCATTAGTCTCCATCTGTCAGCGTACATACACTAACAGAACAGCCTTCCTACTCCTGCTCATTTCACGCACTAATTAAAGCATTAAAATGCATGAACATCATTGCATGTACAGGTTTTTTTTTTACTGCATGTAAATTACCATACATAAACATGCAAATTATACACAAGGATAAATATTTGCTGCCGTTGTAGTTCTAAATAGGCGGAATAGACACATCTCACTGCCTTTGTATAAATCAAAGTGAAAAATTGTTGATTGGTTTTATGCAAAGTGGGAGACAGCTCCTGGAATCTACTTACAGAAAGGATGTTTTTGTTCCATGAAAAGGATGCTTGATGAATAAAAATGAAACAAAAACAAACCATTTAAAGTTAATGTTTAGGTACTCCAGTAATAGATTCGGTTAAAATCAATAATGCCACAATGAGAACACTGGAGCAAGATGTCAGACAGGGACAGAGCTCGTTTATTCATTTATATAAAAAATGCTTATATACTAACAAGCCATACCAGATGCCACGAGGTACCAAAAAGTGTTGTACTGTGTCTCGATGAGAACCGAAAGTAATGAAAACTTTAACTAATAACCTTTTAATAACTGATATAGGTTGTTCAAATTGCATTTTGGTAGAGAACCTCTTCCTCTATACCAAAGTACTACTCAACATGGTCTCCATTACAGGCGACGCTTTTGCACTGTCAGAGAACCCAACACTTGAATTCTCTCTGAAAATTCCCTTTGTCGCAGCTGAGGTTCTCCCAGAGAATATTTACAGAGATGACACCATTGAGATGAGCAGTGTGCACAGATGGATAAAGAATGGGAAACCAGCATTGATGACAAGCCACGCAATGGGAGACCATCAACTGTGACAAATTTGATTTTCAAAGAGTATTCAAGAGTTGGGGTTCAACGATGGAGCAAATGTAAACTTTTCTCCTATTTGAACATAACTAAAAACAGGTATTGGTGGCACAATGGCATAATAGTTAGCACTAAGGCCTCACACCTCCAGCGTTGAAGGACCCATTGGTGAGTTTCCTCTGGGTTCTCTGGTTTCCTCAAACAGTACAAATATGTGCAGAGTAGACTAATTAAAGTTGCCAAATTCCCCATAATGTACATGAGTGAGTATGTACTTGGGTGCCCTGCGATGAATTGGCATCCTGTCTACAGTGCGCCTAGTGCCCGAATCCGCTTGGATAGGATCCAGGCCCCCTGTACAGGATAATCATAGAATATAGAGTATGGACATATATAGTGAGTGTATAGAGAATAAGTGAATGAGTGAGAGTAAGAATAGTTTCTGTACATTGATGAATACTACTGTAAGTAGGTTACTTATGCTGGTATCCAGAACAAGTCCAAGAACTATAAATATATTCTTGTAGTTTTAGCTTTCACTTTTAATCTGTGTTCAGTGAATATTTGCAAGATATACAGTGTGCAATCACATCTACAAAACTTTCTTTGCAGCACTTTCATCATTGCTACTAGATGTCTGGAATGTCCTTTAGGAACAATGAAGTATCCATCCATCCATTCATCCATCCATGCTTGAAATGCAGATGCATCACAGAGAAAACAGACAAGTTAAATTTTGACATGTGTCTAAAGCAGTGTAAATTGTGTTAACTCTGCAATGTATATTAGATAGATAGATAGATATATAGATAGATAGATAGATAGATAAATTTGGATGGAACTGGGGCCAGAAGTAGACCGGACAACAGTATAACATTCAACGTATATCACCTCACTCATCGTCTATACCCCTTTATCCTGTATACAGGGTCATTGGGTGCCTCGAGCCTATTCCCGGAGTTTTAGGGCACTTTCTGGATGGGGTGCCGAACCATCGCACACATACCCACACTCACAAGCTCTACACACACTATGGGCAATTTGGGAATACCAATTAGTCTAAGGATGTCTTTGGACTGTGGAGGAAACCGGAGTACCCAGGGGAAACCCACCAAGCACTAGGAGAACATGCAAACTCCATGACACAGACCCCGATGCGGGAATTGAACCCGGACCCTGGAGGTGTAAGGCGACCATGCTAACCACTAAGCCACCATGCCGCCCAGATTCAACAAATTTTATATCATATGTTAGTACAATATAATAAGAAAATAGCAATTGTGTGCAAAATTCAGGAAACACAAATCCAAGGTATAGATTTTATACCTGAATTTTTGCACATAATTATTAATGTCTTATTGTACAATGCTAACATATAATAATATATGTTGAATATACTGTAGGTGGAATAGAGGTGCATATCCACTGAACAGCAAGGTAATATTGTGCTAGATCGTGAATAGAGATTAGAGTACCAAGCCTTCATTATTATTTCCTTTATCTATAAAATTACATCAGGAAGTTTTGTTTTGAGAATTTCTACCAAAATTAGATTAGAAAGTTCCATTATTTATGAAGTGCTTAAATCCAATTGTAGCTTCTTTGAAAAGTATCAGGTCTGGATATTTCTGCCTGCAGGCTACCTCTGATTTGCAGTTATGATATTAAAAAATATGCTGAAACTGCTAAGGTGTATTAAACAGCAAATACAAAGATATAGTGTAATATTTGCACAGTATTAGTGATCCATATATGAATGAATATATTGCGAAGAAATAGATAAATTAAGCCTCTGAAAATGAGAAGAACATTGTTGACATTTGCCATATTCCCTTGGAGATTTGCTGTTTTGTATTGCAAATTATTACCAACCTTATAGCGACTGGATGCATTAAAATATCACTGCAGCACATTAATTTATCATTATTGAAAGGGCAAGGTTCAGGGTTTTGGTGAGGGGTGGGTGAAATGTTTTATATGTCAGTTTGCTAGATTATACCCTCACCAGACACATCATTAGGCACGTCAGTTCAACTGCTCGTTAATCCAAATATATAAATCAGCCAATCACATGGCAGCAGCTTAATGCATTTGGCCATGTAGGCATGGTCAAGACGATCTGCTGAAGTTCAAAAATGGGCATAAGAATGGAGAAGAAAGATAATTTAAGTGACTTTGGACGTGGCATGCTTGTTGGTGCCAGATGGGCTGGTACGAGTATTTCCGAAACTGCTACTTGGTTTTTCTCTAGGGTTTACAGAGAATGGTCTAAAAAAGAGAAAATATCCAGTGAGCGTCAGTCCTCTGGGTGAAAAAGCCTGATTGATGCCAGAGGTCAGAGGAGCATGGCCAGACTGTTCAAGCTGATAGAAAGGCAACAGTAACTCAAATAACCTTTAGTTACAACTGATGTATACCGAACAGCATCTCATCATGAACACACAATGCATCAAACTTTGAAGCAGACGGGCTACAGCAGCAGAAGACCACATCGGGTCCCGCTCCTGTCAGCTGAGAACAGAAACAGGAAACTTAGGCTATGATTAAAATGGGCTCAGCAAAATTAGGCAATAGAAGATTGGAAAAATCTTGCCTGGACTGATGAGTCTCGATTTCTGATGCGATTTTCGGGGGAAGGAATTTGGCAGGAACTACATGAAATCATGGATCTGTCTTGCCTTATGTTAATGATTCGGGTTTATGGTGGTGGTGTAATGGTGTGGGAGATATTTTCTTGGCACACTTTGGGCCCTTGTGCATGGTTTAAATGCCGCAGTATTGTTCTTGATCATGTCCATCCCTTTATGAGGTGGGTAGAGTTGCCAACAATTGTACTCAAGTAAGAGTATCTGTACTTCAAAATAAAATTACTAAAATAGAAGTAAAAGTAGTCATCTAAAATGTTACTCAAGTAAGAGTAAAAATGTATTTGGTGAAAAGATGCTCAAGTACTGAGTAATTGTTTCATCATAATGTCTGATTCATTTTTTTTTTGAGATTATGTTATCAGTCAGACAAAATGATAAAATAATGTACACATTCTGACATTTCCAACAATAAAATAAATGAAATAAGTAAAATAAAATAAATTAGTAAAACTAAATATCTTATTAAAATAGCAAATTAAGGAAGAAAATAACATTAGAACATGTACAAGAGGTCTCACGTTACCATAAACTGTGCCAAGAAGAACAGATGTAAGAAACGTATATAGCTTATTTGCTAATTATATATGTTAACATTGCAACATTAAATAAAACAGCTAAAATAACGACGGCATGTTTTCTTTCGCTGTCTACCACGGCATGTGTGTGTGGGGTCATGTGACTCCATGTGGTTATTGTTATTGTGGCTGATTGGTCAAACAATCGTGATTATTGTTGCTACATCTGATTGGTGTAAAAGTAACAAGTCGAGTGTAGCCGAATGTTTCTTCTTAACACTCAAGTAAAAGTACAAAGTAGGGTGCAGTAAAACTACTCATAGAAGTACTTTTTTTTTCTTTCAAAAAGTTACTTAAGTAAATGTAACAGAGTAAATGTAACTCGTTACTACCCACCTCTGTTTATGAGCACAGGATAATGCACCATGTCACAAAGCTAAAATCATTTCAAACTGGTTTCTTGCACATAAAGATGAGTTCACTCTACTAAAACGGTCTTTACAGTCAACCTTCGGGATGTGGTGGAAAAGGAGATTTGCGTTAAGGATGGGCAGCAACTGCATGACGACTTTAAGGAATCTTTCCAGCACTTTGTTGAATCTATACCACAAAGAATTAAGCAGATCTGAAGGTTAAAGTGGGTTCAACCCAGTACTAGCAAGGTCTACCTAATGAAGTGTCTGGTGAGTGTATTAATGACTATAGTAATGAACGTTCTGGAGTAATCAATGTTTAAAATATTAAAATAGGAAAGAAGAATTCCTACCAGCGCCATCTGTTTCTTCTCTCATTAGCTTATGTTGTTTCCTGCATTCTCTCTTTCTCTCATTTCTCCGTACATTCACCTACAAGTTAGAAACAAGGGGTAATTCTTGGAATTGGATTGATAAATAAAAATCTTTTTAACTGGAATATACTATAAAATATACACTTCAGTTGTTTTTACATGACAAGCTTTCCTGCCAGCCTTTACATTATATCCCAGCCGTTCGTTGTCATTTGATGTGCAGTTCTTTAATTAAGAATCACTGAACAACAGAACATGGAAGAGAAAGTGAAGATGAAGCAATAACAGAACAAGCTCTTTAAAATTCGGGGCTATCTGGCAGAAATAAATAGGTGTAGGGAGTTTGTGCATCAAATCACAGCCTCAGATCTTCCAGATACCGTCACCGCTCTGGCTCGGCCTCGGCCTCCTCTGGGGATTTGTCTTTTTCTCGTTATTCACAAAACCCTCTGCCGAAATCGAATCATAAAGTTCGCTCGCACATAGACAGTAAATCTCTAGAGTTATATCGATCTGGGCACAGATACAGGTTCCTCTCTTGCTCTCGTTGCTTTTTTCGCTTTTGGTTTTTTATATCCTGACGTACTTAATGGTTTAGAGGTTGCCAAGGCATTACAGCACCATCTTTCTTTATGGCTCACCCTTTGCTCTGTCAGCTCGCTGTATTTTAACCTCACGTATCATCTATGCCGTTTATTTGAGCTGTGCAAACTCCGGTAATGATTTGTGTATTTGTTTTTTTGTGAAAAATCACTTATTCATAAATATTTAAATCATGCGATTTTTTTTAACCTTTCTGTTTTTCCCCCAATTATATCCTTTGTCATGCATTGCTTTTTGCCCTGTTTGTTCATATTTCATGTTGTACAGTAAAGAGAAAGACAAACATCTAATTAGTCGAGAAATACTACTGATCGTGAGCATGTCACTCCGTGCTTGTTGTAGTCACAGAGAGATGTGATTTGAAAAGTATCGCTCAGCCGCCTTGGTTATATTAAATTTTTTAATTCCGTTCCCTCCGAGGTAGAATAAACATGAAATGAAGAACTTGAAAGAATGCCGTTGGTGAGAGACAAAGTAAAGTGAACGATGAAAAAAAGTGTCAAAAGAAAGTCTGGGTTTGTGTGTGTGCGCGGAATAGAAGAATAAAGACGCAGAAGATGCCAGATGAAAGAGAAAGACAGAGAAAAACTATTACATCATATACATTATAACTTGAAACAGTGTGCTGTTTGATAGGAAAGGGATAACTATGAAATTCAAAGGAGAATCAAATATGATTAAAAAATACAAGATGATGAATGATTGCATTTTCTTTGAAACACGTATGAAGTCTCTCCTGCTGATGAGGCTCATCTGTGCATGAACTATATTATACTTGTTATGCGTAACTTCAAATCGCTTTTAAGCTGTATCTCTTCCTGGTCCGCCATGACCACTTTTTTTTTAATCTTCTTCAGTCAAAGGCAGTCTTTCTTTTCTCTAGCCTATTAAAAACAAGAGAAAAGAAAAAAAGAGAAAAAAAAACAGTACTGTGCAAAAGTCTAAGGCACCATATTATATACTGTACCAATGTTGTTATATATGTTTATCATGTCTGCATAATTATGTACAAAATCATTCCGTATTTCCATAAATAACTTAAAAATTAATAAATAGATAACATAAGAGGAGAATATATGCATGGCTGTAAAGAAAAAAATATATAGTACAAGACAGTTTTCAGATAGTAACAAAAGACCTAATGTACGCTCCTGGGATTTGCATAAAAATAGAAAGGAGC
>JAOVVA010000016.1:3400323-3411564 GCA_028565275.1 Leiocassis micropogon
TATTATTATTATTATTATTATTATTATTATCAGATAATAAGCAATCAGAAACATAAAAACATGTGATCATATGTGTCTGTGGTATTTCTTTGCCTGTTTGTATTTTTTTGCCCCTCAGTCATGTTTATGTGGTTAAAATGAAATAAAATTGATTTCATCATATTGCCTAGGTTGTGCTGAAAAAAATATTATACTCTGTATTGCTCGAACCTGACCCCTATAAACATAGTAATGCAAAAGATAGATAGATTGGCAAGCTCATCCATGATGTACCTCACCTTTTGCCCCGAGGCCCCTGAAATAGACTCCAGGCCTCCCAAAACCCTGTACAGGAGATGCGGTATAGAGAATAAATAAGTGATTGAGTGAATGAGAAATGCAAAATATTATTATTATTATTATTATTATTATTATTATTATTATTAAGTTTATTATTAGTCTTAGTTCCTTTTTAGTCTTACAGGATTCTCTTGAGATTTAAAGTTGACATGCATAACAACAATCAGTAATGCAAAAACCCCATTTAAACACCGTCTCATCTGCCGGCCTGGAACGTCACATCATCCACAAATATTCTTTCAAAAAACCTCTGCAACACTTTCATCAACCTTAACACAGTTAATCAGATAAACATTCAAATGATATATATCTTTATTTGAGAACTTAGTCAGCTTTTTAAGATTTCTAACATCCTACATAAACATAATAAATGTTAATCCCCTTTCATTTCTTATCTACTGGCACACAAAAACTAACCATCTTTACGCAGTCCTTCACAACAGCCTCATATTTATTAGAATGATTATATCGGAGTTCTTCAGTGACGCAAAGGAAAATACTGCATGCTGTTGAGATATCACTGTTTTATTCTGCTCAGGATTGCTTGCATCATGGTGTAAATCGTATGCGCTGTACAAATAAACAGCAGAATGATCTTATCCATCTTTCCTTCCCAGAGTGGCTAGGGTTGTTTGCACTCCTGTGGATTGATATCTCGTGGTAGGAATTTAAGTCGAGTGGATTTGTTGATATTTCTTCACTCATCTGAGTGGTTTCATCACTTTCAATTCAGAAAGGCGAAATGTCTTTCAGATTGTATGACAGGTCCAGATACTGCTCCTAGAAATTGAAAAATGGTCGTGGCATTGTGGAAAGGTTCCTCCAATTACTGTTTCTCAGAGACAACCTAAGGGTTTTTTTTTTTTTTTTACTTTGTGATTTCAAGATAAGAAACATTTCTTTCTAAGAATCAGAACTTATTTTTCACATGTGGTGAAATGCATTATTGGTAACTCAGTGGTTAAGATGTTGGACTTCTAAACTTACAGTAAGCACCACCAGGGTACCACTTTTGGCCCCTTAGCAAGGCTCTTAACCCTCAGCTGTTCAGATGTATAAAGACATAAATGTAAGTTGCTCTAATTAAGGGTGACTGGCAAATACCATAAATGTAAATCAGGCCGGCAGCATAGTGGCGTAGTGGTTAGCACTGGTGCCTTGCACCTCCATGGTCTGGGTTCAATCCCTGGCCAGGTTTGATTCCCGTCTGTGTGTATGGAGTTTGTTCTCCCTGTTCTTTGTGGGTTTCCTGTGGGGTACCCCGGTTTCCTTCCAAAGACCTGCAGACTGGTGTTCCTAAATTGCCCATAGTGAGTGTGTGCGCCCTGCGATGGATTAGAACCCTGCCCAGGGTGTACCCCACCTCATGCGTTAAGTCTCCTGGGATAGGCTCCAGGCCCCCTGCGACCCTGAATACAGGATAAAGCGGTATAGATGATGAATTTTTTTAAAATTTTAATCAGACCATGCGTTAGCTCCATTAGCTGACACAGTGATAGAGTTTCAGTCTAGTTCAAGGTTGTGTGTTGGATCCTGAGCTCCGCAGTGCTCAAATTTATAATACTGTGCAAAAAGTCATGAGCCACCCCTGATATCTTCAGTTTTTGCTTTCAAAAGAACCAGACTTTGTATTAAGTATATTTCTTAATCGGGTCAGGGCACTGGTGGCTCATTGGTAGGTGTTTCGCCTGCCATGCAGAAGGCCTGGGTTCGATTCCCAGCCAGTGCCCAAACCCCAGCCACTGGATGCAGTGCCGGTCCCAAGCCCGGATAAAATGGGAGGGTTGCATCAGGAAGGGCATCCAGTGTAAAACCTGTGCCAAGTTGTAGTGCGGCTTGGGTATTCTGCTGTGGCGACCCCTTGCTGGGAGCAGCCGAAAGACCAACAACAGCATATTTCTTAATGGGGTCTTGAGAAATAGTTCTCTAGGCTTTCCTAGCCTTTTTGGCTCTCATTTTCAGCCCAGTCCCTGTACCTGAGCAACTTCAGAGGAATTTTTGTTTGGTAAGCCACACCGAGGCCTATGAATCTTTCAAGCATAAAAAGTATCGAACTTAAGGTATGAACCAGTGACAAACAAGTGCAGATGATGACAGATGACCAGGCCGGTGATTAGTACACTAATAATGCTGAATGCTGAGTGGTCGGCAAAGACAAGAGGGGAAATGAGGTCGCTGCTGAGGTTGTTACATGAATAACGATTTTTTTTTTAAGTGTATCTTTAGGCACTTTACATTTTGCCACCATAAAACATTTGTTTCCATTTCTTTAACTGCATCTACATCAATTAATTTAGTATGAGGAAATGAGGGGTGGCTTCAGACTTTTGCACGGTACTGTATTTCTCCAAACTCCCCATCTGGATAAAAGCATACTTAAATTTATCTGTCTAGCCTTATGTTTATCAGTTCCTAGTGCGTTTTACAAAGTAGTGGTTATCACTTGAGAATTGCAGCACCAAAGTTTATGGCCAGTCAATTTAGTTGCATGAACATTTTAATCAGGTTATAGTGAACCATAGTGAACAGAAATCTAAGCAGTTTTTATCTGGAACTTATCTGATGTGACATTTTTCACTGGGTTTCAATGTTCGCTGTATAGCTGTCTGCTTATAATTCCTTCTCTATTTTCTTTTCCTGACTAAGTAAACACCCTTTAATCATTTTGACATTTTCAGCGCAGTATGGGGTCCTGCTAAAATAGTGAGTCAGGTTCCTGCCAAAAACACGCCACTTATGCCATCCTTTAGTGACACCAGAGGTTCTTGGCACAATATAAAAAGATCCTTGGGAGAAAGTCAGGGAGAAAGGAGAAAGACGGAGTGGAGAATTCAGGAGGAAGAGAGGAGATGAAAGAGGTACAGTATGTAGGAAATGTCAAAGGGATGAAGGTATCACTGTAAAAAAAAACTGCTGCGGGTACAGACACAGATCAATGTTCATGATGAAACCAAGGTGTATGTAATCAAGAATGAGATTTAGACAGAAAGCAAATGGGAAAAATTTAGGCATAGACAGAGAACATTGAAAAAAGTAACTCAAATATAAGTAGGGTCAGAATTATAGGAACACGAGAAAATGTTTAGTAACAATATTAACAAAAGCAAGACCTCATAATGAATGTGTAAATGCCTGAGCTATTTGTGGGAGTCTAGTGAAAAGTGGAGATATATCATGAGATGTGGTTTGATGTTTGTTGATATGCAGGGCATTATGGGAATTGAGGTTGGGTTTCATCAATGGCTGGTATGGACAGAGACATGAATAATCTTCCTTCTTTTACTCTTCACGGTTTCATCCTGCCTACAGAGTCGCAGGTTGCCTGGAGCTTATCCCATGAGACTTGGGGCACAAGGTGGGGTACACACTCTCACACACCCATTCGCACACTACAGGCAATTTGGAAACGGCACTTAGACTAACCTGCATGTCTTTGGACTGTGGGAGAAAACTCCCCAAGCACAGGAAGAACATGCAAACTCCACGCACACAGACCCGAGGCAGAAATCAAACCCAGATCCTGGAGGTGCAAGGCGACAGTGCTAACCACTACACCACCTTCTTCTTTCACTTTAGTGAAAATACTCCTTCACATTAATATAGTTGAGATATGGTCTATGGGCACATGGATAATATATGGATTTAACTTTAATTTTTTCAAGTTTTAAGTTGGATTCAAGTTTCAATGCATTTCCTCATCATGATGCATGTGAAGACTGTTTAACATGTTCAGTTTGCTGCTGCCAATTTACAATTTTACACTTGCCCAGACACAACCTAATAATTAAAGCTATTTCACAGACACAACAAAAATCATTTTATACAGTGGTCTGAAAAAAGGATCTTAGGTTATGAGAAGGATTTCGAGCCTGCACTTCTGACAAGCACATTACAAGTGAATATGAAACAGTGGCATATTGATAGATGTTTATAGATCGACAATATATATAATTATAATAATAATAATAATAATTACTGATAATCAGTTCAAAACACTATTTCAAATGCTGGTAGGTAAAGGGTATAGACAGTAGTTTAAAAAAGGCCATATTCCTCTTCATTTTAATATAATTATTATTGGGAATTTATAAATAAAATATTTAGTTCTGCGCAAAAGTCTTGAGCCACCCCTCGTTTTTTCATTTCTTGTTTGCTGCCAAAGAGCTTGAATTTCTTGTAATTTTAATGTTCTCTTGAGGAATAGTTGTTCAGACTTTCTGAAGGACTTTTTGGGCTCTTATTTTCAGTCCAGTACCTGTTCCCAAGCAGTTTCAGAGGAATATTTTTTGCTTGTTAAGCCACACAGTGACCAATAAATCATTCAAACATAAAAAGCCTCTAACTTAAGACATGAACCAGTGAGAAACAGGTGCAGATGATGGCAGATGATTAGGCCGGTCGGTGATTAGTATACTGGTGATGCTGAATGCTGAGTGTTTGGAACAGACGAGGGGGGGGAATGAGGTTGCTGGTTATATCGTTACATAAACATCCAGTTTTTAAATTATATCTTTATGCACTTTGCAACCTGTTGCAGTAAAAACATTTCTTCCCATTTCTTAATTAAGTTAATCTTCATCATTCAATTAAATTTAATATGAAGAGATGATGGTGGCTCAAGATTTTTGCACATCGCTGTATATATTAATGTATTTATTATAGTACATGCTGAATAACCTTCCCTGTTTATTAGATACTGTCACTTACCTGATACAACAATTGATTCAGTAATTTTCAGATGAAAACAATATTAAATTATTTGTGGACAGGAGTTTCATGCAGGATTAATATTAAAACAGTCACGCAGGACGATCTGAAAGCAGCAGGAAGAGCAGTTACACAAAGAAGTGCACCGCAATCATCTCTATTCCTAAACCTTTCTCTGCCAATGAAAAGGGGGAAAAAAAACTTATTTAACCTTATCTCTTTGTATCTTGTCACCACAATGTGAATTGCAGGATTTTTAGAAGAAGTGTGATTTAGTTTTCAGAGACACCCATTATGGATAGATTCTTTGGTTCAAATTAGAACGTCATTTTTTTTGAAAGGCTGTATTCATGGGACGTTAACGGTTAAGGAAAGTCACTGAGAATCTCACCAAGCATGATAATGGAGTCTGACAGCATCAAGGAATGTACTAGCCACTGATTAGCATAATGCAATTTGCATAATGTAATGTTCTTAATTTTTTTATCTTCAATCTGGCATTTAATCAATGGCTTCCTATCATAGATGGCATGTTTGTGGAATACATTTTTTTTTTTATTCATAAACTATTGACGCATAGCTCAGTTTCTTCCAGAGTATTACATAAAGCTTTACATGGATGCTTAAGAGTACTTCCTAGAGATACATTCAATACAGTCAAGGATCAAACACCACCCTTTTTGTTAGGAGTATATTAGTTGTTAATTAGATAGGGTCTCATTTTTGTTAGCCTAGAGACATTCAATAAAATATGTTTGATAGGGTATAGTGCTTGACAAAATATACACCAATCAGCCACCACATTACCACGGATTATGAGTTATATACTTGTAAGTTGGTGACAGGATCGTGTGCACCCAAGGCTCATTTCTGCCTTTATGATGCAAATGTGTGACTGATCCCAATGCAACACCACCTTGCAACTTACAGCACTTAAACGATCTTATGCTTTCATCCTGGTGCCAGATACCACAGCACACTTTCAAAGAGCTTGTGGGGTCAATTAGAGTTACTTTTATTCAACCAGCAAGTTTTTTCTTGATCAGAAATGGCACAGGCATCTCCCAGAAGAAAATAAGACGATGTACTGTACAATTGGTATCATTGTGGAAAAAATTATTACTCATCTTTTATTTACATTTGAACAAAAAGTGGCATGTCCAAAATTATTCATACCACTGTCAAACATGGTGGTGGGAACCTTATGTTTTGGGGGTGCAATACATCAACATTCTCAATAACAACATCAGGCAGTCTGCCGAGAAACTTGGCTTTGGGCACCAGTGGAGGTTTCAGCACGACAACGACCCAAAACACACAGCAAAAGTGGTGAAGAAATGGTTCGCAGACAAAAACGTTAACGTTTTGCAGTGGTCCAGCCAGAGTCCTGACTTAAATCCAATTGAGAATCTGTGGAGGGAGCTAAAGATCTAAAGAGTTGGAGCTCATCGCTAAAGATGAATGGGCAAAAATACCAGTGGAGAGATGCAAAAAGCTGTTCAGCAATTATAGGAAGCATTTGATTGCTGTAATAGCCAGTAAAAGCTTTCATATTGATTATTGAGAAGGGTATAAATAATTTTGGACATGCCAATTTTTGTTCAAATGTAAATTAAAGATGAGTGATAATTTTTTCCACAATGATGCCTCTTGTACATCATCTTATTATATTCTGGGAGATGCCTGTGTCATTTCTAATAATAAAAAAAAAAACTTGCTGGTTGAATAAAAGTAACTTTAGTTAAGGGGTTTGTCTGTATATACACACGACTGAAAAAAAATTATGTCTTATGAAGCTTAATGTAGATAATAGTGTTAGAATCAAGTGTTGGTTCTCTAACAGCTTAAAGTACTTATAAAATGCTGAGAAAGTCTAATGTATTCAAGGCTCAGAGAATTTTTAAGGTGAAATCTTGACTAAAATGTTCTGAAAAGAACCTGTAAATAATCTAGATACTATGTACAGTAGTTTGATCATGCAACTGTCATAATCTTAGATGGTTAGTCTAAAAAGGAATTAACACTGTTAATTCGTATAAGCGTATTTGACTGATTGAACTTTACTGATAATAGTAAAAAAAATACTTTTTTTCCAATTCGAAAGTTGCGTATAGCTAACTGATATTTGATCATAAAATAAAAGTTTGTCATGATGCGGTTAGTCTTCAAAATCAGTTGGAGCAGAAATAAATGTGATAATGGGTAAGAGTAAACAGACATAACCGTAAACCTGCCGTGTAGATATTATGTATATTTTGTTTGATACATAATATAATCATTTTGTCACAAATTTCCTCTCTCAGCACCCGACACATGGATGTATTTTATTTTTCAGCTTTGCTTGAGATATCTTTGGCAAAGTCTTTAACACTGTGTACACAGCAAGTGTTGTTCTTTATTGTCAAGGAATGCTCTTAATGACCATTTACAGTAGATGAGCTTTAATTTTAACATTATCGAGCTTAAAACAGCCCAGCTTTTTATTACCTACACCAGACACATTTTCCGACCCCAGATGATAAAAAAATATCCCAACAGGTAAATTTACCCAATCTGGCAACAGACTCGAGGCTTCACTGTGTCAGTCCCACTATATTGGCTCACTATACTATATATACACCGTAATTGTGCGAGTGCCTATTGTTCCATGCAGTTTAGAATAATTCTGCATTGAAAGTGGTCTGTAAAAGTTTCCAGGGTCGACCTAGTACGATTTCCACATCGATTTTCCATGGTTGAGCACATTCAGAAGTGAAGCTGACACCTTAAATTTCAGTAAATTTTCTAGAAAAGCGTGCGTGTGTGAAAAGGGCTTAAGGGTACCGATCAATGCATCTTGACACAAATTAGCCAGGAAGGCAAGAATCACTGACAAGGCGACTGGAGATGTGATGTGATCGAATACAATTTGCTAATTAAGGTTTTCACGTCAAGAAAATTGTTTTTATATTGCGTCACAAACTGGTGTTATATTACTGAGATAATTAAGCTGTTGTTCTTTTTTTTCTTTTTAAATCACTCATAAGCCAATTAATTCTGTCTTTCAGTTGCGACACATCACACGCTTGTCTAATGTGCAAAAGGAAAAATATCACCATGTCTTGTCAGCAGGTTTCAACGCCATGACTTGCCCCAACATACAAAGTGCACACTTCTCTCCCTCTCTGCGCACACTGAATGCTAATGCAGCTTTAACACTGAGCTGTCAGACCTTTCTTTCTGCTGGAAGATTGCAGCGGAAGGCGTATTGACAGATGGCTCCACTCTTTGCCACTGTATGAGGCAAGGGCGCTTTTAAATGGAACTTTAAAACTGTCAGAGTGCTTTCAGGTCTCGCAGAACCCGAGCCCATCATTATCGCTAACCCTGCTCTATCTGCAACCAGCCTCACTTTCCATTTCTTTATCTGCATTTTTTTTTCTCTTCCTATCTTCTCTATGACCCTAAAGACCTCTCATCGTTGAGGTGCACTATAGTGCTGAAAAGCGTCGCTGTGGGATCAGAGATCGTGCTTTATTTACAGCATGGCCTCTCTGCCTTGCGTTATATCTGTGCAGAACGATGATGCTGAACAGTGGAATTCTCCTTTAGTTGAAAGGCGTTAAGGTACAGTGCTGTGCAAAAGTCTTGAGCCACCCCATATTTCTTTATATTTTGCTTCCAAAAAGCCAGACTTCCTTGTAGAGGACTAGGTCTCCAGGCTTCCTGGAGGACTTTTTTAGCTCTCATTTTCAGTACAGTCCCAGTACCTCAGCAGTTTCAGAGGAATGTTTTTGTAGGTTAAGCCACACAGTGACCTTTCTTTTTTTTTTTTTAAAAAAAAAAAGAAAAAAAAAGCATCTAACATAAGGCATAGAGCAGTGAGAAACAGGTGCAGATTATGACGGATGATCAAGCTGGCGAATGCTAAGTGGTTGAAACAGACGAGAGGGGAAATGAGGCTGCTGCTGAGATTGTAACATAAAACGACAAATTTTTTAAGTTTAAGAATCATGGGATAGGCTCCTGGGATACAGGACATATGGTATAGATGACTATACTGTATGTCCTGTATGTACGAACTTGTATAAAGAGCAAAGCATTATGTTCGTACTCAGGAAAGCCAAAGAACGAATCACTATGCAGTCAATAACACTATGAGTAGTACAATTTGCAAGCACGCAAGACAGCCTATTCATCAGCTGAAATGGTAACATTAAAGGGAAAGAGGCCACACCTAGACCGACACACACTGTACATTCACACATAATTGGAAATGCACTGAAGCAAATCAAGAAGGGTCTCTGAGGTCAAAAGGTCAAAATGGGTACTTAGAAGTAATTTTATGTTTTAGATGCTGCAGTGTAATAATACACAATAATATGTATAATATAATAGATAATGCTGAAGATTAGAAACGAGTTCTCGATTAATTCAATTATATGCTTGAATTCAGGTGGAGGACTCGTATATATTACCAGAGGTAGAAACAGCAGTGAATTTGTATTCTGTAGGCATCTGAGTGGGTGTCTCAGCCTTGAATAAAATCACAGAAACAGTGATTGGCTATTTACTTCTAGTCTCATCAGTGTCTGAGTGCTAAAGCAACTCTTGAGAGGGAAAGTCTTGATGTCATTGTGTCTTTGTATTATAAGAGTTAGAAAGGTGCTGGAGGTAAGGGATAATAAATAGTAAAAAAAAAAAAAAAAAGTAGTGAGGGGAGGGGGGTATCTGTACACCACACAGTGATCTGTCAACAGCTAAGCTATAAAAGTAAGGAGGATGGAGTGTAATCAGCCTACGGATGGGCGACTGTGGGAGGGGGTGTAGTTTTATATTAGTGGGCAAGCATGTGTATGTGTGTGTGTGTGTGTGTGTGTGTCTAGAAATAATGTGTGTTGCTAGGCAGTTTAACTCAGAGAGGGTGCATCTGTATACATCTGCAGAAACTTCAGAAACAGCTGTCACAGGTTCTCCAGGTCACCCAAATGTATTTAAGAAGCACATCAAGTAAAGAAAAGAAAAAAATGACAAGCAAGCAAACTAAAGAAGTACAGTGTATGTTTTTTGCATTTCCTTTTTTTAATCATGGAAAGAGTTTTTTTTTTTCACGTTAAAAATTAAAGTGTTACGAGGGGGAGCTCCAATATGGCACCACCGAATATGTTGTTAAGTGTGGGAGCCCCAATGCAGGAGTTAGAGGGGGATGCTGGGACGTGGGTTGATTGTGTGTACTTTGGCAGGGATTACTTCGCAGCACTAAGGTGATGGCAATTCTATGCCGCTTGGTAACTCTTCCAACTAAAGAAGGAGGAATGACTTTTACTACAGCGTGGAGGCACGCTTCTTATTCTCGTACCTAACTACTGTAAGGAACTCTCCAAATTGTACTTCCTAACACACACACACACACACACACACACAAATATATATATATATATATATATATATATATATATATATATATATAAATCTTCCCCTCTTTTTCTTGTGAAATGAAAATAGCTAACATCTTTTCTGTTTTTTTTTATTTTCTCTTTTCTTAATCTTTTCACTTCTCAGTCTTCTCTTTTCTTTTTATCTTTTTAGTTTTAGTTTATTTTAGTTTTTCTTGATCTTTTAACTTTTCTTTTTTAGTTCTCCCCTTTTAACTTTTCTTTTCAGTTTTCTCTTTATTTTTATCTTTTCTCCTATACCGGCGCAATGTTCCCAAACCTGGTGCTCTCTAAAATGTTCGTACATGGTGCACCGATTTCTATGGGCTTAAATAATCTACTGGCCAGGTGTAGCACGTTTGCTTTGTTTGGCAACATGGCTGTGTACTCGAGGCACAAAGGACCCAGGATCACCCAGGATCAGTGTTGGATGTAATGCGTTACAAAGTACTTTTTTGATGTAACGAGTAATCTAACGCGTTAGGTCCGCCATTTAAGTACTCAGTTATTTAGTTATATTTTAAAAATGTAACCCGTTATTCAGACAATTTATGTAATCCGTGAGCCAGACAGCAGTCATTCTGTTAGTGTGTGTGTGTGTGTGTGTGAAATTTGTCCTACAAGCTCCACCCCCACCCTCGATAACCCACTCCCTCTGTTATTCCTGCTGTTAGTAGTTAATAGATTATGGGCCAAACTACGCTGTGATGATGGTAGAATAATTATAAAGGTCTTGACTAAAACAACATGCATGAGGAATCACAAAGGAGTTTTCATTTTC
>JAOVVA010000016.1:3439264-3455975 GCA_028565275.1 Leiocassis micropogon
AAGAAACCTTGAGAGGAACCGGACTCAACAGGGAACCCATCCTCATTTGGGTGATAACGGATAGCAGGGATTGATCTACTGTAATACATGCATAAAAGACCAGCCTGTCTGGTCAGATCCCACAGAAAAGCCAATGAAGCACAAATCGGTGAAAAAAAAGTCAATGCTGGCTGCGATAGAAAGGCGTCACTACAGCTCACTGCACACCCAGCATGCAAAGAGCCCTAGGCCGCCTCCCCTGGCCTCCAGAGATCCCAATTTGATCGAACACCATGAAATGTGCTGGACAAACAATCCTGTTCCATGGAGTCTTCATCACCCAAAGGAACCGCTGCCAGTATCCCTGTACCAGACAGCACAACACACAACCAGAGGACTTCTGGAGTCACAGCTGTCCCAGTGGCAAAATTACTGGGCTTAACATTTTGTGTTATAATGTTCCGGCTGATTGTTGCGTAAAATGTCTGTTCAGGACAGACGAGTTCATTCTCACAACAGTACTCGGTTATAGTTTAGCTTCCCAGCATTCGCTTCCTATTTTTTTTTCTTCCATATCCTCATTGACTCACTAATCTTTAGATGATTATTGTGTGCTGCGGTATTAACGGTCAGCATGCGGAAGGTCTTAAATCTCACTGAAGCAGGAAACGGATCAAGAGGTCAAGAGATTTTATTGCGATTTGTGACGACAGGTGTTTTTACACCGTAATAGCAATAAAATAAATATAACTCTACAAATTCAAAGTGTAAGCGTGAACTTGCGTCACATTTTACAATGTGCGAGAGCAGTGGAGCATTTTAACCTTGACTAACAGGATAGTGTCCTATTGTTATGCCCTTTTCTCTCTGGGTTAGACATTAAATGTCTTTAAAGAGCACCATGTAAAATCCAAGGGGAGGGACCAAACAGTCACCATTTTACTATTGTTCAATTAGTATGTAGTGTTTTATTACTTTGTTAGTAGTGGTTTATAATTTTTTATTCATGGATAGAGTACCAGTCAAAAGTTTGGACATGCATTCCTATTCAATGTCTATTTCTTTATTTTTTATTGTTTTCAACATTATATATTAACCATGAAGAGGTTAAAATTATGACAGAACAAATATGTGAAATAATCCAGTCTATTTAATATTTTCAATCTTTTAAACCTTTTTCAAAACTTTTTTCCACCTTTCGTATTGATGGCAGCCCTACAAACTCGATGCCCTCAATTTTTATTTTTATTTTTACATTTTTTCCCAGATTTTCTCCCTAATTTAGTCGTGTCCAATTCCTCCCCATCACTAGGGGGCTCCACATTAAAGCTACTACTACCACTCAGTTGGGAGGGCAGAAGACTATCACGTGTTTCCTCCGAACCACGTGACGCCAGACAACCGCATCTTTTTCGAACTGCTTGCTTGAGCTCGTAGACGCCCCTGATTGGCTGTAGAGCCGTGATTAATGTGGGAGCACTAAGTACCTTTCACCCCTCCCCTCTGAGAGAGCTCGGCCAATCAGCTCTCTCTAAACCTCCGGCTGCGAGAGGTTACAGCATCACCCGGGAATCGAACCAGCGATCCCCAACATCATCACACCCCAACATCATCCACGCTTCACAGTAGGCAGACAAAGACATCGCAGTTATACCTCAAATCTCTCAAATTTTTACATCAGTTTCCGACTGATGTCTATTCCTTGTGTTTCTTGGAACAAGCAAGGTTCATCGAAAGTAATGGTTTCTTTTGCACTATTAAACCATGAAGGCCTGACTCTGGGAGTCGCCTCTGAACAGTGGATATTGAAATACATTTGCTGCTTGAACTTCAATAAGCATTTATGTGGACTTTAATCTCAGGTGGTGTGAATCTGTGGTTTCGGAGGCTGGTCATTCTATCAAATCCTATCATTCTATCTGGTCAAACTTATCCTCTGCAAAAGAGGTAGCTCTTGGTCTTCCTTTCCTGGGACAGTTCTCATGAGAGACAGTTTCATCAAAGCGTTTGATGGTTTTGGCCAATATGTGCATCAGTTTCAGAGATTTTTTCACAGCTTTGTTTCTTAAAGTAATGATGGACTGTCTTTTCTTTTTACTTAATTGAGTGTTTCATGTCATAATTTGGATTTCTACAGTAGTTGTAGTAGCAATTAGGGCTGCAACAACGAATCGAATAAATCGATAAAAATCTATTACTAAAAGTGTTGGCAACAATTTCATAATGGATTCGTTGTGTCGCGCGACGCGGAGACATTTAATTATTTAAAAAAAAATTTAGTTGAGCGCGGAACGGAGTGAACACACTCGGTCTCGCGCACTGAATCTAGCAGAGTTCGGCACCTCAGACAGGGCGGAGCAAAGAAAAAAAATAAACTAGCTACATGGCGGAGGCAGAGAAATGCGTAATCGTTAGTGTGTTTTTAAAAATTAAATTTGGTTTACGAGTTTTGGAATACGAGGCCGCTTCCGGAACGAATTATGCTTGTAATCCAAGGTTCCACTGTATATATTTGGCAGATGTAAAGCATACATGTTTGTTTTTTGTGTTAGTCCATTTTTATTTTTATTTTATAACTACTATTTTACAGCTCAACGAGCAACATGTTTGTGCACTTTCTAAAGATTTTAGTTCTGTTTTTGAATAAAGGGTTGGAAATGAATGCTTTTCGTAAAAAAAAAAAATCTGATTAATCGGGGGGAAAAAATAATAATCGACAGATTAATCGATTATTAAAATAATCGTTAGTTGCAGCCCTAGTAGCAATAATGGCGCTATTGACTCTATACACACCCTTCCTCTGCATAAGTGAACTGATGGTCTAAAGAACGTCAATTAAGTCAAATTAGTTCTGGACACTGCACACCTGAACGCCATTCCAGGAGACTCCTCATGAATTTGATGAGAGAATGCCATGAGTGTGCCAAGCTGTCATCAAAGCCAAATGTAGATAGTTTGGACAATTTAATAAATATTATAAAACATATTCTGGGTTGTTTAACACTTTGTTGTTTACTACACAATTCCATATGTTTTTTTTTTTCATAGTTCGGATGTGTTTAATATTAATGTATGAATGTTTAAATTAATTAAAAAAATGGTCCTTTATGGTCCTTTTGACTGGTACTGCATATAGTGTAAGGAATCCTTTCCGTGACTTTTATTTTGATTGAGGGTATGTAGTTTGTTAAATATGATGATGATGATACGAGGAAGACTAATGGACCTGTCTCTGTGCAGGACGATGTATCGCTAAACGGATATAAAAGGTACTTGGCGTCCCAGGCTGCTCCGCTCCCACTGACAGCCGCTGAGGAGGAACTGAGGCAAATCAAACTCAACGAGGTACCAATGTCGCAAGACCTAGATGTGCATGACATCATATTTTACTGGCTTTAAAAAAAATAATGATTTGGATAAAGGTTTGATTAACATCAGAAAACCGGTTATATTGGTGCAGGTCTATGATTTCTATGAGTAACATAAACAGCGGAACACACACCCATACACACCTTTCAAAACAGTGGCAGTCAGAGATCATGTGACCACTGATTTTGCGCTGCGTGTTAAACAGATTGCTCGCTGGCCCACGTAACTGTTTTATTCTCTCAGCTGTGCCTGGTCCCATCTGTCTTCATCTCTCCAGTGTCTGTGTGTTATAGCCATGGCAACCAGCGGTGATGCTCATATTCATAGCAAGCGTCATTGATTTGTTTTGCATGCCAGTAAATACATACAGGCAGCTGCAGAATTATTGGCACCCTTTGTTAAAGTAGTGCGGCTAGGATTAGGAAGAAACCTTTGTGGTCTTCAGTGTAGATTCATTTTAAGAAAAACACCCATACATGCACATACTGTATGTATAAGTAATATTTAACAAAATTACATGCCAAAAAATAAAATAAATAAATAAATAAATAAATATATATATATATATATATATCAATAAAATATATATATAAACAAATGTCAAAATAAATGTATTAACATGGGGAAGATTACAGAGTACACATATGAAAAAAGAGAATTGTGTCTTTTACTTTCAAAAAAAACTTTCACCAAAAGTATTGGAACTGGAAGGATTTTTAATTATTTTTTTTATTTTGGATATACTGTACAATCAAAACATTTTGGTTTGTGGTCATAACATGAGCATGAGATAATAGACCAGAATTTCAGCTTTCAATCCTTGATAAGTACACATCGTTCAAGTCAAACCGGGACTTTTGATTGTGCAGAATAACAGAACACCGTTATGAGAGTAAAAACTCCCTTTATTTCTCTACATAATCCCCTGCTACACTAATACACTTATCCCAGCGTTTCATTAATTCCTGGATATCATCAAGGTAGAAAGTTCTGTGTCAGTACGCCGAGCCATGATCAGACTGCCTGCTTCACGTCTGAAACCTCGGCCTCCCGGGAACCCCTTTAATGATCCAAAGGTGTGGAAATGGCTTGGAGCGAGGTCAGGACTGTTCGGTGGCTGTAGCAATAACTCCTGTCCCCACAGACAGATGCGTCTCATTCTTGTCACAAGTTGGTGACAAGTTATCTGTCGATTTTTAAGGATGAGGTGTTCCACTCACAATGTTCATGAGAACGACTGCAGTAGCTCTGAGCCACCTCAGCCAGGATCGACATTCAGGAATGTAAAGAGTTTGGTACAACTGGTTTTACGACTCGTTTCATCACAAGTCCGAGGTCGTCTTCAAAGACCCTTGTACGTCCGGTTGTGTTAAACACTTTAGAACATGGCACTAAAAAAAAAAAAAAAAAAATTATTTTATGAACACGCCCAATTTGAATGACCGGTGTTTCTTTTTCCCCAGGCATGCCATGTTAGACTGATTGATCAGTCAATTAGTAGCTTAGAATGTCTGCTTTTAGCTTGAGCCATGGGTTTACCTGTGGCTTCCTGTGCATTTGTGATTACAAAAGAATAAACCTACACAAAGACCAGAGGGCTGTATATGGGAGAAAAAAGTAAGCCATTTTGAAGCTGAGAAAAGCGAGAGAACATCCATCAGATCCATCGCACAAGCATTGTGCACAGCCAATACGACACTCTGGAATGTCCTGAGAAAGAAAGTAACCATTGATGTACTAACAATGAGACATTATAAGGTTCGTTGCAAGATAAACAAGATCAGCTGATGCCAGAAACGTTGCCGGCCGTAGATGTCGATAATTCTAAAGCTTGACTGTATTGTGCCAAATTCAGAGCGTGCAAGATACAATGTACATCCAGAAAAACAAAAAATATAGTTTCCTTAAGCGAGCGTTTTACAAGGCAGCATTTTTTTTAAAGCATCTTATTTAGATCAGCGGAGCAGATTATAGTGCAGAAAGCTATATTCGGCAGTGCAGTGGAGAGAGGCCACTTTTTTAAGTAGATGGATGTAACAGCAGTTCTGACTCTTGAAGCCAGTGTAAGCTTTACATTGCGTGTATGGTAGAGATTATTCCGAATGAACAAATGATCGCATATTAAAAGAATAGAAAAGGAGGAGGCATTGGGTTTAATTACTAATGTATGGAGGAATAAGCGAGAGGACATTGAACTGTGTCCTACATGTCTGGTTGTGTATTAGAAACAGATTTTTATGTTTGTCATGTGCAAAATTCTTCCTAGTGTAAATGTGATCATCTTTAATTTTGTAAGTTTGTCTGGGTATGTGTGTGTTACAGGTGCAGACTGACATCCACCTGGACACCAAGCAGCAGACTTTACAGGGTGTAGCTTTCCCCATGCAAAGAGATGCTATTGAGGCCCTGGAGCAATTCCGAAACAAAAGGATTAACTATGTTCAGCTTGTAAGAAGCATCTACTTATTAAGCAAAATGCACCACTGTCTTATGTCCACCTGCATAGTGACTTTCACATTAAACAAGCATTTAGTAAAATGTTTAACTGTGTATTTAAGTGATCGCTCTTTATTGAAACTCCAGACTCGATGAGCGAGCTCGGCATGAATCCAGCATGTTTTCTTTTGCACGCTAATGATGCCAGGGTTCATCCGTGTCCGACAGTGACCTCTAGTGGATCACGATTGTAATTTCTCTTGAGTGTTGTATTACTTTTAACCATGATGGTGTTAAATATGATTGTGCTTGTTGCAGGAAATCGATTTTCCGAAAGAGTGCATCAAGTTATCCAGCACAGCTCCGACAGAGTTACGCGACCTCCCCAAACGGATTCCTAAAGACGCAGCGCGGTACCACTTCTTCCTCTACAAACACTCGCACGAAGGAGACTACCTCGAGTCCACGGGTAAGAAGACACTTGGTCATATTGATGTACAGTCGAGGGCAAATGTTTGCTTGTTCTTTCTTCTAGGCATTGTAAGACTTCGTTACTGTACAACACACAAATAAAAAATAAAAACCAAAAAATGTAGTACAACTTTTTCACATTTCTTTAAGGACTTTTTTTGGGTATTTGTTGAAACATTTTGCGAGATCTCGCAAAACGTAACTCAGTGTTTCATGACTTGAACACTTGACTTAAACACCATCATGAAAATTGACGATAGAAATCACATCCTGATTGTGTTTGATGTTTCGTAAGAGCATTTCCACATGCACGAAGCAACGAGAACTCGCAGGATTGGGACGAAACACTTGCATGGCCATAAGAAAACCACTTGCTAGTGAAGCTTCAATTAGCTTGAGAGAATAAAGATTAGACTTTGGAGCAATGGAAAAACATCATGTGGTCTCGTGGTCTGATGTTTGTGGCTAGCATGGCAGGCATCTCCAAGTCAAGTCATAGGCGATACTTAAGTTAAGTGATCTATGCTTCTGTGTAAAGTCTACATGGAGCCAATGGTGGTGTGAGCATATATACTTGTGTGCTGGTGTGTTTGTGTCATGCTGAAATTACATCACTAGTTGATAGTAGGGTCTCACTGAGCCTCTTCATCACGCTAGTTTTTTTGGTGTAATTCAATACAAAATGGTAAATGAAAGTGAGCGGATCTTGTCTGGCTGGAGCTAATAAAGTTTGAACAACAGTTACCTTTAATGAAATGACTGCGACACAGAAATAAAGGAAGACGTCGGAGGAGATGCTCAGTCCAACGTTCAATTCAGTTTAAAAAATGCAAGAGCCGAAGAAGAAGAAGCCACTACCGATACAACACTACCAGCCTCCGGAAATGTGGACTCGTTCCAAGCCATTTCCACATGTTTCGATCAATAAAGGAGTTCCTGGGAGGCCAGTGTTTCATGGAACTATTTTTTTTTATCTGAAACAATCACAGTTGTTGTGGTTTGTGTCACTGCGGCGTGTAGTTACATTTCTCAGGGTACGCTGTACTGTAGGTCTTGTCTTTTAGACCTCACACAGGAGCTTATGTCAGGCTTTAGAGATCTGCTCTCCCCATCCCCTCTCCTTCCCTCCATATGATTGCATATGTAACTCCTGATTCCTAGGAAATTGAGCTAAAAATAGAATCACTGTCCAAAAGTTCCACTCCTGAGAACAGGGCCCAATTTAGAAACATGTGATTTTTCTGATAGATCGTCTAAACTACATACTGTTTTTTATGCACATGTTATTTTCTCTATATACTGTAATGCCATTGTTTAACACCAGTCACGCATTGTGTGTCTTTGCAGTGTTCATATACTCCATGCCGGGTTACACATGCAGCATTCGGGAGAGGATGTTGTACTCCAGCTGCAAAAACCCCCTCATAGACACGGTGGAAAACAAACTGCAGATTGAAATTGCCAAAAAGGTATGTATTGCGCACACACCAGGGATTAACACTCCAATATCATTGATGTCAAAACTGACGTTACGTTCCTACAGTTGGAGATCGATAATGGTGATGAAATCACCAGTGACTTCATGTATGAAGAGGTGCACCCAAAGCAGCACGCGCACAAACAAGCCTTCGCCAAACCCAAGGGTCCCACCGGGAAGAGGGGAGGCCGCCGGATCACACGTCCTCCGGGGGACGCCGTGGATGACGATTAACATTGCTTGTGAGACGAACTTTTTTTTTTTTTTTTTTTTTGTTAGAACTCCTAGTCTACCTTAAAACCGCTAACTCGTGTCTCCATAGACTCGCGCATATCTATGCATGAAGGAAAACACTACACGCTAGGACACAACCTGAATGAGCAGCTCATTCGGGGATCTGTGAAACAAATGATGACACACTAAATGTACTTACTTCTCATTTCTAAGATTGATTCGCTTCTAAAATGCACACTAAACCTGTAGTTAACATGAAGGATGTTGGAATGCAGGCGCTCAGTTCAGAGCTGGGACGTTATTAAGTATGAAGCATTTAGTATAAAGGTGCACAAATGCTTTGTGTTTATGGGTCTCTGGTCTTAGGCTGGTTTTTGCCTAGAAGCAAATTGTAATTAAGAATGATAACACACTTTGTTTTTTTTTTTTGAGATTATTATAATTTTTTTTTTTCTGAGTTAAAATACCCTCTGGTCAATAATTTAATGAAGTTCAAACAATTAGACCTGCTTTCTCATTTCAGATCAATAGCTGCGTTTACATGGACGATAATCTGAGAACATGTGCTCAAAGCATTAAATCAGAATATAACTTTTTTGACGTGCACAAAGTGGTTCTGCCTGCTGTGAGGCATTTAATCTTCTCGAAATATAACACAAAAAGAGGGAAAAATATGTATTTTTCTCCCAACTTTGATGTTAGGTTAGACTTCCCATGGTTTCCGAAGAAATCCTGCATTCTGCATTTTTGATTTGTTGCAAGAATTCAGTCTCATCTACAGTATGATTGATTAGATGCTTTACTACGTGTGACGTGTAGGTTAACCAGTGCTCCATTCTTAGCCAGAGACCCAGGGGACGAAAGTGTGAAATAAAGACTAATGCGCCTGTTTTCACCCATCAGCAACGGAAGCAAAATTTCCTTCATGGAAGCCCATCATGGTACATAATGAAAGAATCGATTTTTCCTCCTAGACAGAAATGATCAGCCCGAGTGTTTAGTGGTGGAATGGATAATCTCACATCCCTCTCAATGCTGTTTGGGGGAAAACCCGCTCAGACTGGGGTGTTTTTAACTGAATTATGCCATTATTCCTACTATTTGTGCGAAATTAGGGACTATGTTCAGTACAGTACACGCACCTTGTGCATTCCCCAAAATACGAAACACTATCAATAATGAAAATAATGTCCTGACATCTGAGCTGAGTTAAGCAGCCTCCTTCCAACAAAGCCAGTTTATTTTAAAAAAGGAGTTTTATGAAGTACAACAACAAATAATGAAGAAATAATTTTTTATAAGTGTAGGAATGAATAAAATTCTATTTTATAACACACTTTAGTAACACAAAAGGGAAATTTTCTAAATAACTAAATGTCTTTTTAAATTAATTTGAGTGACAAGGAAAAAATGGAAATTGTAAAATTGTATTTTTGGAAATTTTACACAAGAGTGGAACTTGTTGAAATTGTATTTTTCTAAACCTAATCATGTGAACATGTCCGGATCGTGCTGTCCTTGGGCGTCCTCTTTTTTTCCCTAAATTATGTTTAAGAAACACTCCAAGACACACATTAATGTGCAAAGGTCTTGAGCCTTCCCCACATTTCTGAATATTTCTGACCCTTTTGTATTTTTCATGTACTTTTGAGGAATAGACTTTTTTTGGCACTCATTTTCAGTCCTGTATCTGACCAATACAGAGGACTGTTTTTGGTGGTTAAGCCACACAGTGGTCTGTGAATCATTCAAGCCTTAACAAACATCTTAACTCAACTTAAGGCATGAACCAGTGAGAAACAGGTGCAGATGATGACAGAAGATCAGGCCAGTGATTATTATACTGGTGACGCTGAATGCTGAGTGCTTGGAACAGACGAGAGGGGAAACGAGGTTGCTGCTGAGGACGTCACATAAACAACAAATTCTTTGAATTGTATTTTTAGGCATTTTGCAACCTTTCACAGTGAAACATTTGTTTCCGTTTCTTCAATTTAATCTACATTATTTTATTTTATTTAATTTTAGATGAAGATTTTGGATAGTACTCCTTGTCCATATTACGTATACTTGGACTTTGTTTAGCGTTGTCTATAAAGAACTATGACCATTAAAACCTCTTAAATGAAGGGATTACAAATGCAGACTCCAGAACAGAGCTCCATCTACTGAATAGATACATAGATACACTAAACCACTATTGTTTTTGTACTAGTGTGGTACGGAGCTTCGTTTAAACACAATGGTGGTGCGTTATGTCACGTCTCAAATGTCTGGGTTTTTTTTAACAAATGAAAATCTTTACAGGAAAATATTTGTCATTTGTTTCTTTATTTCTGTTTCAGTTTTGTGAATGGAGGTTTTGATGAGCAAATTTGTGAAATAATAGGTACATGTCTGTTCTTGGCCAATTCTATGCAGAAGTCAACCTTACCATAGGCGGAAAGTAGTAAGAATATGAATATTTCATAGAGGTCTTACTGAACCATAGTGACACTAAAATACAGCTATAAAATAAAAATATCTGCTTACATTGACTAAACTTTTACTCATATATTAAACATCAAAGTCCATCATAAAACTTAATGGAAAAGGCACAATTTATGAAAACTACAAAGAAAGACTGCGCAAAACAAAGGAAATAATTGATTTTTAATTATTATTCATAAATACTATTTTAAATGTTTCATGTTAAAATTTACTATTCCAGTGTGTTTTTTATATAGTTTGTAAAGGTGAAATAATGTGAAAGTCACCTCCATAATGCCAGTTTATCCATATTATTCCAAAAATGTAATTTTTTTTAATTATTATTATTTTTTTATAATGTTCGTTCAAGTCTGTTTCATGGTTTCAAGTGTCAGGTTTTTTCAGTTGTCTTTAAAATTCTTCAGTTTGTAGAAACCCTGTACTCATTAATTGTCCGTTTAATGTCACACAACACTGACAAAATGCTGGATATTTTCAGGTTGTAAATGATAATATCATTGTTGAGGTTTTGTTTGTTTTTCGCTGAAAAGATTACATTAAAATTATGCAAATTAATTCACTAATACTAAGCTTGTCCGTGTTCTGAGGCTTTTTGTTCACCGGTATGTTGATTCCAAATGTTCTATACAGTATATAATGCTGGAATCTCCATCTTATTGCTAGAAAGCAAGCTTCGACCAGACTGAGCCAGAGTGTTCTACTTTGTGTGTGATGATGATGATATATGTAATGAGACATAAAAAACGTGAAGATGTCTTGACAACCTCCCTGATGAATACCACTGGTCTATTGTTTTCATTTCAATGATTACAGCTCAAGAAAATTATAAAAAAAAATTTAGAATATTTAATTTCGAGATGAAGTGAATTACTGTTCATCCGATATAAACTATGTGTATCACACAATCTAGTTCAGTATAAACATGGAGAAGACCGCTGACCTGACAGTTGTCCAGAAGATGGTTAAGTTGTTCACCCTCCACAAGGAGGATAAGCCACAAAAGGGGCTGTATTGAAGCATGTTCATTGAAAGTTGTCTGGAAGTAAAAAAAACGTGGTTAAAAAAAGTGCACACACAACAGGGATACCCATAGCCCTAAGGAAATTGTCCAGCAAAGCTGATTCAAGACCTTGGGAGAACTTCACAACAGCTACAACGCACAGATGTCTTCAGGAAATGAACCAGAGAACAAGACTTCCACCTGGGCTAAGGAGAAGAAAACTGGACCACTGCTTAGTGGTACAGAGTCCTCTTTTCAGATGGAACTAAATTTGGCGTTTAATTTGAAAATCAATCTTCCAGAATCTGGAGGAAGAGAGGAGAGGCAAAGAATCTAAGTTGCTTGAAGTCCAGTGTGAAGTTTCCACAGTCAGTAATGATTTGGGGTGCCATTGTATTTTAGCAAGTCCAAAGTCAACTCAGATTTTAGAGCTCTTCATGCTTCCATCTGCTGACAAGCTTTATGGAGATGCCGATTTGCATTCCCAGAAGGATTTAGCACCTATCCACAATGCCAGAACTACCACTAACTGGTTTGTTCTCCATGATATTACTGTGCTTGATTGGGCAGCCAACTCGCCTGACCTAGACTTCAGAAAGAATCTATGGGGAATTGTCAAGAGGAAGATGAGAAACTCCTGACCCACCAATACAGATAAGCTGAAGGCTGCTATTAAAGCAACCTGGTCTTCAATAATGCCTCAGCAGTGCAACAGGCTGATTGCCTTGCAGCATTAATGCAGTAATTGGTGCTAAAGGAGCACTGACCAAGTATTGAGTGCGTAAATGAACATATTTTAGAATTTCTGTATTGTTAATCATTTTTGATTGATCTAAGGAAACATTCTTATAATTTGAAATACTGTTTTTCTTTTTTTTCATGAGCTGCAATCTGTAATCATCTAAATTAAGGTAATGAATCTTGAATATGAAAGTTTCACTTGTTTTACATTTTTGAAGATTCACTGTACATTTGGAAGAAAAAAAAACTATACATTTATGCATAATCCTGAATTGCAATATAGCATAGTGTAGTAGTCATTTTATGTATTTATTGTTGACATTTAAAGATATTATTTACTACTATAAATGTTGCACCACTGATTTTGAAATAGCTTGAAAACCTGCAGCACCAGCTACACTGAAATAGTCTCACATCCATGTAATAATGACCGCTCTTAACTTCCAAGACTGGAAACTCAAGAATGTACAGTATAGATATAACTGATGTAATACTAACATCAAAACAGTACTAATAGTGTATGAGAGAAATATATTTAAAAAAAAGCTTCAGATGGAGGCATACTTCTAGTCTCAGATTCACTGGCATATAGGAAAAGTTAACTATCTGTCCTCTAAAAGTAAATTCATAGTGGTCATGGATTTTTCATGGATTTTTTTTTTCCCTGGCACAAATTTACATGTGCTTTTTAGTCATACCGGGGACAAGTGGGGTAAAAATCATAATGCTGCATTAACGATTTAATTTTCATAAAGCAATATAAACCATACGAGCATATCCCAAAATATTTTTTTAATTATTTGTGTCTGTATTAATGATTGGGTTCGGTTAATGATTGCCTTACTAAAGAGTTAATCATATCTTACTTGAAAATTGACGGATAACTTGTCACCAACTTTCAGAAGAGATGCATCTGGGAACTGTACACACAATCATTTACTAACACCACTTTCAGAATTACAGGAACTCAGCTGGGAGTTATTGCCACCTCCCCCGTAGAGTCCTGAACTCGCTCCAAGCCATTTCTACATGTTTGGGGCCTTAAAGGAGTTCCTGGGAGGCAAGTGTTTCCGACATGAACCATGTAGTCTAATCATGGTTCAAGCCGTGATGGTGTGTAACACTGGGATAAGTGCATTAGTGTAGCAGGAGGTTATATAGAGAAATTAAGTGAGGTTTTTCCTCTCATACCAGTGTTCTGCACAATCAAAAAGCCTGGAATGGACTTGAATGCTATTCATATAAGCATCCTTATTTAGTGATAAATAGCATTTAGAAGCATCTGGGATAACATTCTCTTAGCATTAATGTATGTGAGACAGCAAAAACTATTACATTATGCAGTTATCATCGTCACATTATTTTACAGTTTTGAAAAGATGGCAATATGTTATGTAAGAGTTAAGATGCTTTTTTACATACATTCTCTTTTATTTCATCCATTAAAAAGCCTGTATGCTGTTAGTCCTGCCTGATGGTTGCATGGTATAAAACATCCCAAAAAGTCACTTGGGACACATTGATATTTTTCTTTCTTTGTTCACTGAACACTCTGCTGCTGATGCTTTTCTTATCTTGTACTACAGCACGTTTAGTTGCATATAGGTTAAGCCTATCACACATTCCATGATTAAAAGGTCGGGAGTGTTGGCTCCACCTTCCATCATGTATATAAAGGAAAGGTTTTGTCAAAACTCGCTCTTTCAATGATATCTTTGTTTCATTCACTGGAGCACTCGAAACAAGTCTCAGAAAATTTTCTGACTGTATGTTCTGTCTCTCTGTCTGACAAAATTTAATGAAATGTACTTAGTACTTCGATATTTGCCTAAAGTTAAACCTGCACCATAAATGAAATCAAAATGTTGAGTAAAAGCGATGAACAGTTACGTACATGCCGAATTTTATAATCTACTATTAAAATAAACTACTAACAAGCTGGAGTCGTTTTAAGACTAAACTTCATTTTTATACAATCAGTTTTTTTAATTTCTCATCTGTGATTTGCTCTCAGATAACCGAACAGGGAGTGTATTTGACTAACGACAAAGGAAGTCCAACTTGGCATAAACATAAACTTTACTTTATCCTCTCTTTCCCATTGATTATACATAAAATGACAGTAGATTTAAAACCTTGCCGTAAACTAGGTACATTTTGTACAATTTCCCAATATTAAGCCACCAATCAATTCGGAAATAACCAATACCATATAATCTTATGGTAAAAAAAATTTGTGAAATTAAAGTCGTAAAAAATATTCATCTTGTTCCAGGCAGACATGTACGGTGGGCTTTAAGCTGAAATAATATCACTGATTACATTAAAGCTGATCAGCTTATTTTTTTTTAACTGTTTCTACAAACTCTTATCGGTGACGGGTAGTTGTTAGAATAAAAGAGATAATATTGTGAATGAGAGTGAAGACCAGAGGAAGTCGTAAAGGCACAGCCAGCTTAGCACTAGAGGGAGACAGAGACCTGCCAGAAATGTGGTTAGCCTGCCTGCTTTCTCCAGAGGAAGGCAGAGCGAGTCTCGGCTTAATAATAATCAGTTCCACCTGTGCCTGGGTTTATTTAAGGAGAATGCCTCAGTCAATCAGTGCTCAGTCTTGAGTTAACCTTGTTACAGCCTGCTGGTGCAGTTCTTAGCTAGAAGATTGGCTTTTCCCAAAAAAAAAGAGAGAGAGAGAAAGAGGGAAGGCATAATGTATCAGTGTCTAGTCTCAGCACAGGTTTTAATGGGCCTAAGCTTTTATTCTCACTTTGCACTTGTGGCATGTGTCTATCTGTGAGTGATTTGCCGGATTTAGTTTCCCCCTGAATCCTGGTGTTCAGGTTCAAACCATCAATGACTCAGCTTTTCTTTGACGCTTTAACTTTTTTCAATTACTTCATTCCTCTCTGTGTGTCCCCTCTTTCACATCATTTCTCTATTTGGTTCTCTTAAATTCCTTCCATTCTCTAGATACATCATTAACTCATAAATATCACTCGTTCTAATGCCTCCTCTCAGTTTTTGCAGTTTTGTTTTAATGAGAAAATGGCCTGTCCCAAGGGGACTAATAAAATCAAATGAATATAGCGCACACATCAATCAGCAATTGTGAAGAAGTGTGTGTGCATGGGTCTCGATTTTGCAGAGAACACCCAGAAGTTGGTTCTCTGTTCATGCTTGGTCAGACTCCTTCAACCCGAAAAACACTTTATCTTCTTGCGTGGGCCGGTCTAGTGCTTTCAAGCTAAGACTTGATATTCTCGCCTGTTCCGTTTTTCATGTTCCGTAATGATACATGAAAAAAGCAACCAAGCAGCTAATTGAGAGCAGCACTGAAGGGGCCTGGCAATGCAAAGGGAACCATCTGCCAAGTGTTCAACATGTTGTAACTCATTTCGCTCTGACATCCTGAAAAGCCCCTTTAGACAGGACCTTCTGTAGAGAAACAACCTCGCAGAAGGTTAACATGCGTGTGCCAGTGCTTGTGGCAGTTCTCTACTTTTTGGCATGTTCGTGCAAGGCTTAATCATCTTTTTCATTTTGTGTTCTCAGATTTACAGTACATGAAAACAATTGTATGTAACAAGGTTTGTTGAAACAAGGTATTTATGATGGATCGCTTTTGATAGAATCAATGTACATGACGAAATGAATGAGCACAGTCAATGAGAATTACCTTGCATCATTAGAATTTGAGTCCCAAGTCTAGGAATAAGTCCCAAGGCTAGGAATAGGTGATGACAAATAATTCTTTTAATTAGATTTACAAGCAGTTATCCCCGAGCGGCGTTGAATTCTCAAATCTGATTCAGCACGGCTCGTGTAGTAGCACTGGCTGCAGATCACAGACTCACAGTATTAGTCATTCTGATGTGTTAGGGTTTATATAGTAACAACTAATTCACTTGAATTTCTAGTAGTACATGGATTGAAAATGTATTGCAATTTAGCAGATATAATAATAATAATAATAATAATAATAATAATTAATAATAACTAGTCTGTATACTCCCTGTAATACACCCCACCCCTAACCCACCACATGCGAAACTCACAGGTGTAGAAAATGTAACAACCTTTAAAATCACCTTCACTCCTGTGATTATTTTACTTACTGTACTGTATATCAGAGCTACCTTGAGTGCTGGAGCGTTAAATGCTCTTAGATTGTTTGTGAGGCGAGGCTTCAAACTCGTGGGCTGTCAAGTTTCATAAGTATATTTCAAAAATTGAGCACAGGTTGTGAGGCAGTTTTTCCAAAGTCGTTGTGCGTTTTTTCACTGTACAAACCCCATTAAAGTCTATGGACTTTATATTTTTGCACTGGTTCCAGGGCCAGCATTTGTGAAGGGGTGAAATATTTTGGATGGGTATAATTTTCACTGCAGTTTTTTTTTTTTTTTTTTTTTAGCATTTCTGTATTTTCATGCCATTGTGCTGAACTTGGAGAAACTTGTCCATGCCTTTATCACCAGCAGGGTGGATTATTGTAATGGTCTCCTCACCGGCCTTCCCAA
>JAOVVA010000016.1:3456075-3469320 GCA_028565275.1 Leiocassis micropogon
TGAAAAAGCCCTACCCCCTTTTGTAGATTTTGAAATTCTGGGAATTACAAGAAGTCCAGAGTTTTGTGATCTTAAGGGGCGTGGTGGATTATAGCGTATCAGAAGACTGGTTAGGTATGTGGGAGCTAAACCATTTAAAACCATTTAAAGCCATCCATGTACCTGATAATACCAAGTGTCTCTAACCTTGCAATTAGAACCTTGTTTTGCAAATAGATATTATGTGTTTAAACATCCATAAATATATTTTAAGGAAAGTGCATAGAATGTACTACAAACTAATGTTCTTACTTTGGAATTGTCAATTCAAATTACTAAGAAACACAACAGGCATAGATCTGTGTTCTTTCCTTGGGCTAGAACGATGTTACTCTGGATGCTAGCTAGCAGTGCATTTATATTAAAGGTTAGGCAATTACATGTTTTTAGTAAATAGAATATTTCTGTCTCTTGTATGTAAATGCATTTAAAAATAACACTGTCCATGTATTTACACCACACACTATCTTCAGTACTAGCTATTAAAATACAAGATAATGAGCTAAAATGGTAACCAATTTTAACTACCAAAACCTTGCTGGTGGCCCAGTAAAAGTAGCTATACCCTGTTGGTGAACTTATCAGCACAGTTATGCTGGTTCAACAGCTAAACCCGCACCAGACCGTCACTAACCAGTATTAACCAGCACAGACCAGCATATAAATCATGCTGGCCTATGCTGGATTTTTCAGAAGGGAGTGCTTCAATATGTGCATTCAAAAGCCTTTCTCCTCACAACTGTGCCATGCCCCTCATTGATTTTCCTCCTGATCATTAAGGCATTAACATCAACATGGAAGATAGGCTTCTTTTTGCTTTGCGTTACGTTGGGTTACTTTGTGACCACTTGGACCATTATCACGCCTCTTTGAGGTACAAAGTATCTTTGTTGATCGACCCCTTCTGCAATCATAACAATTGTCTTGCAATCTTGTCTGCCTGTGGATTGGTGGAGTCCAAACTTTTTAGATACGGATTTATACCCTTTTCCAGCCTGATGAGCTTCAACAGCTCTTTCTAAGATCATCAGAAACTTTGATAGACTCTTGTTCTTTCTCTTGCTCTCAAAAGAAAGTCTGCAATCACAAATGATTGTTATCTCATGGATTAGAATCCCTCTGATTTCACTTTAAAAAGAACTGGTAATAATGGATGTTCACATACTTTTGCTACATGTATATGTGTTATTAGATCATTTTTCACAACGAATAAATGACCAAGTATGATATTCTTTGTTTTAGTGGTTTAATTTATTTCTATTCATCATTCAATCATCCTCATTCATTCTTTTCGGACTTGTGTGAATATCAGACAATGTTTTAGGGATCATTTATACAAAAATGTAAAACTTCTAAAGAATTCCTAAAGCTCAAATAAACAATATTTTTGAAACATTGTGTCTAGAAAATAAAAATCTGAATGAATTATAACTTGACATCACTTTTATTAGCATTCATTACATTTATTAGTCTTTTCTCACTTTACGTTTCCAATCTGTACACACACATACACAAATAAATAAATAAATAAATAAATTAATAATAATAATAATAATAATAATAATACATTGGCTTATATTTGTCACCTCTAGTAGAGATATAAAACTGCAGAAAATGAGCCATGTGTTCACAGTTGGCTGGAAAGCTTCAACACTTGATAAAGCTGCAGCTTGTCTTCACTAGCACAAGCCTTTAAACTCAAAGACAAATGGGTTTGCAGGCTGTTGGCAGAACAGAAGAAAGTGGAGAAACAGTGAACAAAGCCTCGTGTACAAAGGGTGTACAAGTCAAACCTGGAATTATTATTGAGCAGAATAACAGAACACAGTTGTGACAGTAAAAACTGCCTTTTCTCTATATAATTCCCTGCTACACTAATGCACTTGTTCCAGTGTTTCACTGATGCTTGGTTACCATTAAGGTAGAAACCATGATCAGACTTCCTCTTTCATGTCTGAAATGCTGGCCTCCCATGAACTCCTTTAATGGCCCAAACATGTGGAAATGGCTTGTACAACCTTTTTTTTTAAAATTGTTTGCGCCGTTCAAATATTTTAGTCTCATTACCGTACTGTGCTTGAAGTCTTTAATAAATGTCAATTGGTTTTATATTTTCATTGACACAATTTGTTTTCAGCCAGTTGGTTTGTAACATTTTGGAGTGCTCGATGTCTGTCCTATTTGCCTTTGACAAGCTGTAAATTGCAGACTTAAATATAGGTTAAGATATAGGCTAAAACCTTTTCTAAGCATTTTCTAAAAGATACTATAAGATCAGAAGACCCACATCCTGCTTTGATCAAAGGAGCACTTACCTCTGTCTCTGATAAACTGTTGGAGACACTATATAAAAAAAAGAAGAAGAAGAAGGTATAACAGGCCTATTTGTACAGTACTGCACCGCAACCGCTTAGTGTAGGGTTTTCTACACCGGGGGATGTTCTCATGATCATAGACGTCTAGAGTACTTTTTTTAAAACTCTGATTAAGGAATGATGAAGAAGAACTCTAAGCTGGGCCATGTTTATGGCCAAACTACTTTTTCTATAGAAATTTGTGAAATGCATGAGAGATGGTCTTACAGTACATTTCCAATGTGGAGTTGTTGTTGAGAGAGAATGTCAATGGGTGTTACTGATTAAACAATGGAACACAGCACTCCACCTTCAAGATGCATGACACACATGTACTGTATAGACTGTTGCATAACGTTCATCTCCAGGGTGTTGTTTTGTTTTTTAACAGGGGGAAAAAAAAGTCCTCAAACAAACCTGACTGTGATCTGACAGTCATTAACATTGTTAGGGGAATGGGAGGGTACTGTACAGTACGTCTGACAACAACATTATCTAATTAGGAGATGGGAGATGAAGATAAGGAATAAGCACCATGTTCTCATTTGTAATGAACTGCTGACGATGTCCTGTGGCAACGGCAATGATCCTTTGATTATTTCTTCAGCAATAGTGGTCCATTTCTTCAAATTGTTCCAAAGCTTGATTACATTGCAAATGTTGAGGTTGTCATGAAACACTATCATTACACACACAGCTTCCTTGTAAAATCTGTTAATTATTATGATTATTACCTCTTTCTGATTATTCCAATTGTTCGTTCTCACATACTAATTTAAAATCTGGACACACACACACACAATCTGACCTAATATAAAATCAATGGGCCTACTCCTTTAGCATGGTCTAACATACTTTCTCATGACAAAGCTTTACAATTTATGTTGAGACGTAAAGTTTGTAGTTTTTTAATTGTTTTCTCGTGTTGTTAATGGAAATCAGATGTATAAGTAATATTACCTTTAATTAAAACTGCTTTAATTCTTTGTGGTATAGCTTTAACAAGGTGCTGGAAACATTCCTTACAGACTTTGGTCCATGATGGCATCAGGAAGTTGCTGCATATTTGTTGGCTGCACACATATGATGCGAATGTCCTGTCCTGTCCTGAGTACATTGACCTCACTGTCATGTCCAAGAAACCATTTTGAGATTAATTTAGGTGTGTTATATATATATACTGTATTCCGTGGCCATAAAGTGATAGACATAGTGGTGGACATGGTCAGCAATAAAACTCAGGTGGGCTGTGGCATTTAAACGATGCTCAATTAGTACAACGGGGCCAAAAGTGTGGCAAAAAAAAATTCCTCCACACATTACACCACCAGCAGCTTGAACCGTTGATGCAAGGCAGGATGCATCTATGCTTTCAGGGTATTTACACCAAGTTTTGACCCTACCATCTGAATGTCAAATTAGAAATTGAGGCTCGTCAGACCATGCAACATTTTTTTCCCAAGCTTCTATTGTCCTGTTTTGCTAAACTGTAGCCTCAGTTTCCTGTTCTTAGCTGAGAGGAATGTGGTCTTCTGCTGCTGTACAATATCTGCAGGTTTGACGTGTTGTGCATACAGAGATGCTCTTCAGCATACCTCGGTTGTAATGATCCATTGGCTCAATCCACTCTGGCCATTCTCTTCTGACCTCTGGCATCAACAAGGCATTTTTTTTGCCCAGAAAAATGCCACTCACTGGATATTTTCTCTTTTTCAGACCATACTCTGTAAACTCTAGTGATTTTTAGATCAGCAGTTTCAGAAATACTAAGACCAGCACATCTGACACTAACAACCATGCCAAAAAAAAATCAGTTCAATTAATTTTTTTCCATTCTGATGCTTGAGTTGCTGCCATGTGACTGGCCGTGTGATTGGCTGATTTAGATATTCGCTTTAGTGAGCCATCAAACAAGTGTACCAAACGAAGTGGCTGGTGACTGAACCTATTGCAATATTAAAAAAATTTAGTGAACTGAGTTGAGACGGCACAGTGGCTTAGTGGTTAGCCCTGTTGCCTTTCACCTCCAGGCTCTGGGTTCAATTCCTGGCCAGGTTCAATTCCCACCTCTGTGTGCATAGAGTTTGCATGTTTTCACCGTGCTTGGTGGGTTTCCTCTGGGTACTCTGGTACTCAAAGACATGCAGATTAGGCTAATTGGTGGTCTTAAAATTGCCAGTAGTGTGTGTATGTAAGAGTGTGTGTGTGTGTGTGTGTGTGTGCCCTAAGATTTATTGGCACCATGTCCAGGGTGTACCCTGCCTCGTGCCCTAAGTCTCCTGGGATAGGTTTTAGGCCCAGTGTGACCCCGCTGTTCAGGATAAAGCGGTATCGATGAGTGAGTGAATTTAGTCAAAAACAATTTAGTGGTATGACATAGGATTATATTTCATGCTGCATCTATAACAATCTAAGACAAAAGAAGGACAGATGGACTAAGCACCTTAGCTGGTGAAACGGAATGGGATCATTACCCATATATAGGGCTGGGCAGAAATGGACAACATGTGTCAGTACATGGTTTGCCACAACATAGCCATTTTTAGACATAATGGAGTAAGGGTGAAATGAAAAGCTTAAGATAATGAATAGAGGTGCCTTTAGGATTTCTGCTGAACTAGGGATCCCAATCACCCCAGAAACAATCTGTTTGCTCCTTACCCTTAGGAAGAAGTTAGCAGTCCACTTAGTCATGCATTAACTGGCTTTTCTTCTAACCCACTTTCTATCCCAAAGCTGTTTAGCTACCCACAATCCCCCTCAGAGCATGGAGCGTTTACATTTCTATTATATGGCAGACATCCTTACCCAGAGTGACATACAAATGTGCACTGTGTCTACAAAAGCATCTGTACATACAAATAGGACAAAGATTATCTTGAGAGCCTTTAAAATAAGTTGTGCAGTTGTTATTTGAAGTCTGCCAGTGAGTCAGTTCTTCAGAAATCCAGTGATTATTAGGATTTTTAAGAGACTGAGCAAGTAGTTGAGTGGCCTCTTTGGAGAAAAATGGTCAAATAATTTTACTGGCTATAAGGAAAAATCAGAGGTTTCTCTAAAAAGATGTGAGGAAGTATATTAACATAAACTTACTGGCCACTTCATTACTGTAGGTTAACTTGTTCAACTGCATGTTAACGCAAATACTGTATCTACTCAGTCGATCACATGGCAATAACTCTATGCATTTGGGCATGTAGACATGTTCAAGACAATCTGTTCAAGTTGAAAATGAGCATCAGAATGGGGAATAAAGGAATAAAGGTTAAGTGCCTATGAACATGGTGTGGTTGCTGGTGCCAGATGGGCTGGTCTAAGTATTCCCAATCCTGCTTATCCACTGGGATTTTTATGCACGAGCATCTCTGGAGTCTATAGAGAGTTATCCATTGAGTGGCAGTTCTTTGGGTAAAAGTTCCATGTTGATGCCAGACATCAGAAGAGAATGGCCAGACTGGTTCAAGGTGATAGAAAGGCAGCATTAACTCAAACATCATTCTGTAACAACTGAGATATCCTGAAAAGCATCTCTGCCCACAACACATCGAACCATAAAGTACATTAGATGTGCTACAGTAGCAGTAGAAGACCACACCAGGTGCCAGTCCTCTCAGCTAAAAACAAGCGCTTTTGTAAGTTGCTCTGGATAAGGGCATCTTCCAAATCCTTAAATGTAAATGTAGGTTCTTCCTGGTGGTGGTGGTGTAATGTTGTAGAAAATATATTCTTGGCACACTTTGTATCAATTGATCATGTTTTAAATGCCACAGCCCAGTATTGTTGCTGACCTTGTCTATCCGTTTATAAACACAGGATAAAATGTGCCATGTCAAAAAGCTAAAAGGCATCCTAAACTGGTTTCTTGAACATGACAATGAGTTCACTGTACTCAAATGGCGTTCACAGTCACTCGATCCAATAAAGCACCTTTGGTACAGTATGTGGTTGAACGAGAGATTCGCATCATATACACTATATTGCCAAAAGTATTTACTCATGATACAGTAGATGAGTCTGGGTTCCATGGTTGCCAGGAAAATGGTACTTGGTGGAGGGGGGATTATGATGGGGTTCTTTCTCAAGAGTTTCAGTAAAAGGACCTCTTAATGCTTCAGCATTTTGGACAATTTCATGCTCCCAACTTTGTGGGAACAGTTTGGAAATGGCCCCTTCCTGTTCCAACATGACTGCACACCAGTGCACAACGTGAGGTCCATGAAGACATGGATGAGCGAGTTTGGTGTAGAAGTACTTGACTGGCCTGCTCAGAGTTCTGACCTCAACCCGACAAAACACCTTTGGGTTGAATTAGAGAGGAGATTGCATCAGATTGCGTCGTCCAACATCCATGTCTGACCTCACAAATGCGGTTCTGCAGAATGGTCAAAAATTCCCATAAACACACTCCTAAACCTTGTGGAAAGCCTTCCCAGAAAAGGGTGGGCCAACATCATACATTATTAAACTCAAAACAAGAAATGTTTCCAGCACCTTGTTGACTCTATGCTGCAAATAATTAAAGCAGTTATGAAGGCAAAATGGGATCCAACCCAGTACTGGCAAGGTGGACCCAATGAAGTTGTGTACATATAATATAGCCTTTGTCTATATGTATATTATCTGTAATAAACAGGCAGTGTTCAGTACTGGACTCTATTTTATGACAAAGACTGCGCAAAGTTTGTCCTACTTAATCCAACGGAGCTTGCTTGAAATAATTCAGCATTTGTTTAATGATGTGTTTCTTTCTATAATCAACAAATCATAAACTTTAAGTTTACAGGCAATATAAGAGTAGTTTAAAATATGAACAAATAGTTCTGTTTTACTTGAACACACGGACTTTGATTGTCTAGGCAATGTGAAATCAATATCTAATTTACTCTGAAACTATTAAACGTTTTCAAGCAAAATGGGTTTCGGTTACAAAATTATATATCAGACAGTAACAGCTTCTCTGAATACACAAGACAAATCTCTTTTCTTTAATTTCCTTTTGTTTTGATGTTCGCCACAGTTCACAAGCTTAGCATGTGGCTCTGCCCTTTAATTTGTGTTTACGAAAACAGCTTTGGCTGAAGCCAGGAAATTAGCTGTCATTTTATTTGTCGGCAAATGCAAATTTGAAGTGAAATATTTGTAAACAATTTTAAAGATCCCTCTCCATCTGAAACCAAGAGTAGCTGTCAACACATGAAAAGAAAATACTGAAAGTTTTCCTACGTGTGTGTGTGTGTGTGTGTGTGTGTGATGGCCTAACATGAAACATCAGTGGACAATAGCTCAATAACAGGCTCCTGTTCTCTCTGTTCTGCAGAAACAAGGATGCAGGAATTTGATGACAGTTCCAAATGCTTATTTTTAAGTGGTTGAAATAACACATGAATACCCTAGCTGATTACATGCATGTCAAAGAGCATGTTTTGTGCAGTAATTGCACCATAATTTTCATAAGAAGGTCAACAAAGTCATCATTAACATAAAATTATGAACATAAAATTGACAGGCAATTATGCGCTTGAGCTTGACTGTGTGAGGACAAAAAGAAGCTTCCGTCTGTTTAATAACATATAACATGTAATTTTCTGCTATTACAGTTAAAGTATCATATATTACTCGTTTTATGTGCAACTGTTATAATGCCATTTTTTAAAAAATACATTGTAATCAATATAGCATTTTTTTTTAACATTACACATTCCTTGAAAGATTTAATTAATTTATGCCATCGCTGATTCTACCCCAAATTATCTGTATAACTAAACAGATGCATTGATGCATTGATTTATGTTTAGTTTAGTTACATTTATTATCAATCATTTAATTAATTCCTGGTCCATTGCACTGTTGGGAGCTAACAGATCAGATGTTGGAGAAACAGTAGTCAGAATCAGGCATTTATATCCAAATTTGCATTCAAGTAGTTTGGAAATCCATCTGCGGTCAGGGGTAAGAAAAAAAAGAGCAAACCTGCCAGCGTTCTGTGGGTGGTAGGGGATGGCATACAGTACTGTGCAGAATTATTGAGCCACCCCTCATTTCTTTTAAAAAATGAGATTTCAGATTCAATAAATAGGAGCAAATGTTTTACTTTGACAGGCTTCAGTGCCTAAAGGTGCAATTTAAAATTTTATTATTTATATAACAACCTCAGCAGCAACCTCTTTTCCCCTCTCATCTGTTCCAACCATTCAGCATTTAGCATCAACAGCCTGATCATCAGTTTTCATTTGCACCTTTTCTCATTCGTTCATGCCGGAAATTAGAATTATTTTTTTTTTGGAAACTGTTCAGGTGCAGGGACTGGACTAAAAATGAGAGTCAAAAACTTGCCTAAATGAGAGCCGAAAAAAGTCCTTCAGAAGATCTGGAGAACTATCCTTCAAGAATGAAAGTAAGACTGGCTTTTTGAAAGCCAATTATGAAGTTTTTTACTTTTACTCTATAGCACTACACAATGTTTGAGTCATTTATGTGCATCTGTATTAGTTTATGTATGCAGAAGATGGCAGATAGTTCTTTCCTACTGTACATGTGTGGCTCACTGCCCTGTGATGCACCATGAACACCAATTGGAAATTGGCACTGTGTGAGCCTTTGCGCTTCCTTATAGGTAGCTATTGTATGAAATTTAAAAGCTGGCTAGTGGATGAGAATAGCACAAGAATAAGTTAAGGAGAAAATTTTATATATGCTGTATATATTTTCTGGGGAAAAAAATACTGCACATGTGCAAAGTACACTTACTACCTCATTAAGATGAACAAAATGAAACATAAATCCCATACAAAGATAACAATCAGGAAATCATGTGTTGAGTCAGGAGAGGTTATCTTTCTCTTAGGTTTAAGGACAGGTCTTAAACAGTTCGAATGAAAGAGAATTATTCCATTTTCAGAACTGAGCCATTTAGTCTGATGTCAAACACTAACTCTGCCCTTACTCCAACCTTAAGTCTTTTTAATGTTACACGTTCATTCACTTGGGAATAAACTTTTGCTGCATGGTTCAATACATTATTTCTTACTTAAATATGCATCTCAGGTTCCTTACAGGCAAATCTATATATATCCTGTTGTGTCAGCTTCTTATAAATAAATTGAATTTATCACTTATCCGTTTGCATATCTGAATAATCAGCATGTTTAAACATGACAAGATTAATGTCAACCTTAGTGCAGTGATCGATGATTTTTTACCTCCTCAAGCACTTATATCTTGTGCAAGTTATACGTCTTTCCTTCAAGTCGTCAAAATCAAATAACTGCACATGAATCAAATTAGAGTGGCATTGCTGAGCGACGTTCCTTTTGTCCTTTGTCTATTTCACTAAGATGGACTGAAGTGGGAGGAGGGATTGAGCCTCATTCATTTTGTGAACAAAAACGGGACCATTTAATGGCCAATTTAGAAGCTAGACCTGGTTTTATAGAAGGTCACTCTGTCTGGGTGGCTGTTGAAAAGGTCAATGCACCCCGTTAACCACATGACTCTTCTAAACCCCCTATTCAGCCTCTCAGCATCTTCTCCTTCACATCCCCACGTAATATATTTTTTATTGATTCTGTATACTGTAATTTGATTTGCTCCAGAGCAGGCCTATGCTGGAACGCCAGATTATTAGATTATACTATTTAAATCATTAATAAATGAATAAACTGGCCAATATTTTCATGGCCATGATTTAAAAAACAATTTATAATATTGCAAGAAGATGCAAACTCTACACACAGACCCTGAGGTGGGAATTGACCCAGGAGGTGCAAGGTGACTATCCTACTGTATGCTAACCATTGCCCCACCAGGCCACCTACAGTATCACATATCAACTTGTAATAAATGAAATAGCCAGAACTCATAACAAATGTGCTTTCATTAGATTTTATGCCAACATCTTGGTGGAAAAGTCATAAATACTGTGCTGTAGGTATTGCCCTTTTCCACAGTTAAAAACAAATCAAGGTAAATGTGCAGAATGATAATCATCAAGTCAATCATCCTAATGAAGAGTTGTATGAAATGTAATAGGACTTTATATTACTGGAAGGAAGACATGTAAAAAGAAAAAATGTGTTTGGAATCAGCACAGTTTGGGTAGAATATCACACCTCCCTTTTTTTTTTTTTTTTTTTTTGCTGTTCCAGTTACTGTAGCACTGGGGTTAATTTATGACCATGAAAATAGTAACAAAAGCAGTGCAGGAGCCAAATGTTGACTTATACACAGCAATTGTACTTGTGCCAGCATGAAATAATAAATAATGTACTGTAATATGAAACTGACTCACTGTAATCAGTCACTAATTGGATATAAATCATGCTATGAAACTGTATTAATTACACTTTGTGTATGACATGCTGGAAATGCACAGGTGATTGCAATTATGTTACTTATTTCAGACAGTTTGGGAGTAATGAGCAACATTTCCTATTCTTGAAATTCTACCAGAGGTCTCACCGCCACAAAAAAAAAATCTATAATTCCAATTACTGGAGAAAAAGAAAGAGAATAGTCAAAGTGATGGTCACAGCAAGACCAAAAGGCAAATATTTACACAAAAGCACCAGACTCCAGACTGCATACTGCATACTGATGACATTCTGTAGAGATAAAGCAATAAAAAAATACTTATTTTAACCATGCATTATTTATTTTTTTGCAAATGCAAGTACTGATATACTGTAAGCTCAAATAATTAAATCTAACATTTTAAAAGAGTAAGTGTGATGGCAGTGCTGAAGAGCAGGGTGGCGCTCTGGTGCCATGTGTTTTCCACATTAAAGTTCTTTATCGATAGATTAAATGATAGGATAGGTAAACTTGTTTATTCATTAAGAGTGAAGGATTTTGCCTGACATTAAATTTCTACAATGTTCTCGTTAGGGTGTAAATGCTTTGTACATTTCCTACCACTTTATTTTTTCCTCATGGTTTCCTGTGTAGTCTGTCACTATATAGAAACAGACAGATGCACACTGTTCAGCTGCTGTGTAAAGACGAAAGCAAGGACTAACTCAAGTGAATAAACACTCATTTCATTCATAAGATTACTTTTTCCTGTTTTTTTGAATAAATATTTATGTATTTTACTATTAATCTGTCTAACTTTATGGTAAAGTGGCTCCAATGGCCTTCGTATTATACAATGAAGAATGAACGCAAGCTTATGAAACACTGTATATTCACAGTTCCAGCGTTCTTGTTTATACTGTATATGCTAACAAGCAGCAGAATAGACAAACACTGCGTTTATGCGAGATGCCTGACATGTAATTACGCAGATAATAAGACTACTTACAGGACTGAGTTTTCAAGAGAAAAAAAAAAAGTGTGGTGTAAACAGGTCTAAGTGCACTTACAAACTTTTAAATAAATAGTTGTTTTGCTGAAAACTCTGAGCTAATCTCTCCTGCCAGTTAGTGAGGTTAGAAGAGAGGACATAAATAACATTGTCACAGTGAATAAAAAAGACCCAAAAGCAAATTTCGCCCCAGGCACGACTGAATAGGGATACAATTCTGTGGTGGAATTAATAATTTAACAAAGACTTATTTTGGTCATGCTTTATTTTGCCAGTGCTTGCCTTGAGTGGACAATAAAGTGACGATTGAGTGACGATAAAATAAATAATAATAATAATAATAATAAAAACTATAATATATATATATGGATTGGAATATCTCACATTTTACTCTTAATTACCTAAACCACATAAGTAAGTTTTTATTTCAACTTTTTGAATTGAATTTCGAATTTCAAAAATATTCTAATTTATTGAGATGCACCTGTATGTACTTTTATGGAAGCCTTGCTGTTGTGTGTTAGGAGTACACACTTCAAACTGATATCATAATGACTGCAAAAATGTAGAACTCTCAAAACAAAATGAGCATATAATTATTTTTTGGTCATAGAAACAACCAAAAACAACCATAAAAACATGTCATCATGTGTATCTGTGCTTTTTCTTTCCCATGTGACCCATTTTTTTTTTTTTTTTTGCCTAGTCATGTTTGGGTAGTTGGTTAAAAAGAACTAAAATTCAGTTCATCATATTGCTTTTTTGTGCTGAAAAAACAACAACAACGATATATCACTCTATATGGTACAATCCTGAGCCTTGTATATGTTCATAAAAATAAAAAAAACATCAAAGCAAATAATGGCTAAAACACTCCGAGCTTTAAGTGTTTTGGAGCTATAAAAATGGTCACTTAACATCACTTGCTCTCTACATACAGTATGCAGAGGTGGTACATATGCAACTAAGTAGATTTACTTTGTTACTGTTCTTACTTACAGTTTTCTGTATTTTACTTAATTAGTTTTATGAGTGGATATTTTTACTTTTACTACATTCTACAACAAATATCTATACTTTCTCCATCACAACATTTCTGTAATGCAATAACTTACAGTTATGTAAGTTATTGCATTACATAACTGCAGGGGTCTGTAGCATTTGAGGTGGCCACTTTTTGAATATTATACTTAATTGTGCAATTAGCCTTCTCCCTGTAAAAAGCTCAAACATAGCAGGAGGTTGAAATCAGAAATGAGTTCATACAGCGACATAAACAGCATGTTCACAGTTTGCAATCAGTAAGAAAGAGAGAGAGAACACATTCAGTACATTTGTTACTTAAGTAAATTTGAAGGTTTGTACTTTTGTACTTTTTTTAATAAAATGTTTTATATTTTATGTTTTTTTTTATTTTATAAAACTATTTTTTTTTGTCTAAATGTACTACAATGGAGGATTTCTACTTTTACTTGAGTAATATATTATCTAGGGTTTCTCTATGTTTACTCAAGGACAGGATACTTTGTGCACCACTGCTCATATGTCTAT